>BJCM01268493.1:0-10093 GCA_018326385.1 Flaveria bidentis
TTAGCCTTCAGAGCTTTTAACGATGCATTTCCCTCATACCTCTTTTCCAATGCATCCCACAGCTTCTTACCTTGCTTGTTCTCAGAAAATTGATGGAAGATGTCCTTAGGAATTGACTGAATCAGCAACACATATACTTTATTCTCTGCATTGTACTTTACCTTTTGTCCGTCAGTCATACCGCTTAAGGTGAGTTTGACTCCAACTGCACCTACAGGCATACTATATCCTGTCTCTATCGACTCCCACAGATTGGGATCTACTCCATTTAAGTAAATCTCAAATCTTTGCTTCCATTGTGGGTAATCATTTAACGTTATAAGCTTGGGGGGCTTGTTATGATTTCCCACTTCATTTTCTAGAAGCAACAGATTTTGAATCCTGGAGTCCCTTCTTGCGGTGAACACTGAATATTGATCCTCCATTACTATCAACTTTAAACTTTGGAACAAACTATTTTACTTGTGCGAATGAAGGTATGCGATTGGACAACTCGTGCGATTGAACAATGCGAATGGCTCAAACGTGCAAATGAACCAATGCGAATGAATCAATCGTGCGAATGGACAGGTGCGGATGAACAGTGCGAATATACAGTTCAGTCGTACGAATGGATGTACGAATGAGTCCAATCGTGCGTATGAGGGATGCAAATGAATTCAGTCGTGCGATTGAGTCAATCGTGCGATTGAAGCTGCTGAATCTAGAGAATTTGAAAGTTAAAGGTATTTTGACGCAAAAACACGAATTTCTCAAGAACCCTAATTGTCGTATGCCGGAAAAACGTTAACTTTACGACCTGGAGACATCCAAATCAACGTTTGACACAAAAGATTGCGTTTTTGCGTGAAAAACACAATTTTTATATCAAAATCAATTGAATCACACATAAATCAAGAGCCTTTGCTCTAATACCACTTGTTAGGGACCGTGTACTAGACGGAGTACTAACTGATTCACGTGTATACCGAATCAAATAGTGCGGAATCCTATTTGATTGGTGATCTAATTAGTGAGAACATTAACCCGATCGATATAAGATTAATCTAAATGTTAAGAACGAATAGGAATCGATCAAGAACGATCTATGAACTTGGACTAGCTTTCTTGGACGTTCTGGACGGCTAGGTTACGTGTAGGAGTCGAATTATTCAAAGTGTTCCGTTTTTCCACGAATTCAGTGGTATTTATAAGTTAGGATTACTCATTCGTGCGACTGAATCATTAGCATGGTTCAGTCATGTGACTGAGTCATGCGGTTGATCCATTCGAACGACTGAGTGTTTAGTCGTGCGACTGAGTCAATCTCATGTCACAATTGTGCGACTGATCCAGTCTCCTGGTTCAATCGTACGACTGGTTCATTAGCATGAAGTTGTTCATGCGTATGGTCCATTAGCATGGGCCATTCGCATGAGAACTTCATATGACTAAGTTTGAATATGTTTCTCAATCATGTTCTGACTATGATCTATTCAAACAACCACAAACCTATATAGTTGGTTCAATATGCATTAATAAATTATAAACACTACATCATACACTGAAACATTAACATTAAGATCAATAACCACATAATACGTTTCATTCAACTCATATATTTCATTTACATTAAAGACATGACAGACATATTACATTAAGACCGTAAACTAGGTACATATGAATCAATAGTGTCGTCTGCAAAATCACATGGCTAAAGATTGTTACTACAGTCCTGCTAGCACACATTATGCAAATAATGTTAGAAAGGAAGGAGTCAGGGAAGGTTTCTCATTTGGACCTTATCAAATGGTTCAAGTGATGAAAAAGGGAAAGCTGGTTTCCAAAGCAAGGTTGCTTTCGAAAGAAAACTCTTCTTCCGAAGGGAAAATGGCTTCGGAAGCTAAAGCTGTTAAAATTCCAAAGAACAAGAAAGTTCCCTTGAAACCATCCCAGAAGAAGACTGCTTCAGAAGAAAAGGTGGTGAAGGCTTCTTCCGAAAAGAAAGAAGCTTCGGAAGAATGCAATGCTGCAAATGCTTCAACAAGCGCATCTTCCATGATCAACCAAAAGATGGACTGGAAGATCAAGAAAGATGTTGCAGCCCAAGCCTCTTCGTTAAAGACATCCATTAAACCCCCATGCTTAACTTTTGGTTCAATTATGTCACTATCATTGGAAGAACCCAAGACCAATAAGGCTTGGGTTTCCAATCAAAACTAATCATCTCATGTTATGTGCAGGGACATACATATGACAAAAACAACAACATTTGGATTGTGGACAGCGGATGCTCCAGGCACATGACAGGGAACAAATCTCTCCTTCAACAATTTCAACATTATGATAGAGGTCCTGTCTTTGGAGGTGAGGCTGGAGGATATATTTCTAGAAGAGGGAGTATATCCAACGGAAAGTTAAAGGTTAACAAAGTCCATTTTTTCAAACAGCTTGAACATAATCTTTTAAGTGTTTCTCAATTCTATGATCAAAAGCATCAAATGTTTTTCACAGAACATGAGTGCATTATCCTCAAACCTGGGATGACAATTCCTCCGGAATTGGTGCTTCTTAGATCTTCTAGAAAAGGGGATATGTACAAGCTGGATATGAACAATGCTTCCCTAATGGGTGAAGTATCATGCTTTTTTTCCAAAGCTAATAGTGATAAGTCAACACTTTGGCATAAACGTATGTGTCATGTAAATTTTAAGAAAATGAATAAATTGGCTAAATTTAACTTGGTACATGGTTTGCCTAAAAAGGATTTTTTCTACAAAGATAACCGTGTTACATGCTTGAAAGAGAAGCAACACAGGGCATCTCACAAATCCAAAAATGTTAACTCCATCACTACTCCATTACACTTATTGCACATAGATCTATTTGTGTAAGGCCCCGTTTCCGGGACGCTTACAGCTAGTCAATCATCGCACAAAAGCATACATAAAATTTTAACATTTGTAAAACATTGCTGCGGAATTTAATTAAACCATTTCATATATATATATATAGTCATTTTTGCATAAAAATAAAACAATGTTAACAATTACAAAACATCACTTGTTCACGTTACAATGCAAAAACACAATCGTTATACAAAATGGATGCCATCCAAAACAGGCCAAGTAGCCGCCCGTGCCATCCTCAGCAACCATCATCTTCCAACTAGAAAATACATAAAAGTTAGCGTTGCTGAGTGAATTCTAGTTTTATAAAATAAAATACTTTTACTTCCATTTAAAACCTTTCTTTACATTCTTATGCGATCAAGCATCATACGTACACATAGATAATAACATTATTATCTTTGATCATCGCTTGTTAGCTTTCGTTCATTTTTCATATTTCACTTCATCATCAACGAGGTTGCACAAAGCAAGAGCTCCATGTTGATCGACAACAAATGTCGATCCCTGTCGTTACACATCTTCACGGTAGCTAACCCTCGACAGTTGATCCACACTGCAAGGCACATAGCCCGCTCATGAATACGGATCAATCATCATATATCAGACTCACGTAAGTGAAGTCTATCATAGTGCTTGCAAGACTTTTCATCATCAAAAGGGCCTGGGGGTAACATTCATTAAGTTTCACTTTTCGTTATCTTAAATCTTTCACTTCGTTAAAATAATACTTTACGTTCATTATCATAATCACACCACGTAAAGTCACATCATAATACGTAGTAAGGAGCATATCATACATGACATACATAATCATCATCAATCACACATCATCATCATGCATAGGCATCAATCATACATTCTCATCATAAACATCATGCATATCAAGCATAAATCATCATAAAACATAACTAACCCACCGCGGGACAGCGGGGGTTCGAGGGCGGCAGCCCCTGACAGCGGGGTCCTAGGGGCAGCATCCCATAGTGGGGTCCAAGGGGCAACCCCCTGGCTGGGGTCGTGCTGCCAGGTCAGCATGAAAAATTTTTATTTTAACACTTTTTATGGCACATTTTGTCATAGAAAAATTGATCTTTCTTTTAAAACCTCTTAAAATCTTGATCATTTAAATCGTATATTTAGTATGCACTTCCAACCCCAAACTAGTTTGAAACCTTTAAAATAGGGGATCTAGAACTCACCTGGACTCGATGAGTAGCTTCTCAATCAAGCTTTCGAAGCAAGGGTTGCACTACACAGCCTGCAGAAAAGTTAACACTCAAAGGAGTTAATTTCTGCCTAATTTCGCTGCTAATTTCGCTACTAATTTCTCTGCCAGATCAGCAATTTCGCTACTAGTTTCGCCAGCAGTTTTACTACTAGTTTCGCCAGCAGTTTCGCTGCTAGTTTCGCTGGCATCTTCGCTGTCAGTTTCGCCCAACTTTCGTTGGAAACCCATGTCTGCGAAACTACCTGCGAAACTATAGTTTTGCAGGAAGATCCACAGTTTTGCTGGACGAATACCTAATTTCGCTGGATGAACACCCAGTTTCGCAGAACGGGCTGAAAATTACGAACCACCCTATTTTTGACACAAAACTTCAAACTTTTACATCCAAAACCTTGGTTTATCACCCAATAAGCTATATTTAAGCTTCTTACATGTTTCCTTACCCAAAAACGCGAGTTTTGAAAGAATCTTTACCACTTTTCAAAACCCAAGCTCTAGAATCCGGGTTTACATCAAAAGCAACAATTAAATGATGTTTCTTACATGGATTCTTGGTGTTTTCTTGTTGTTTGGATGCCCACGAACACCAATCTTCGATCCCGACATCAACCGAGTCTTAAATCTTCAATTCTCTCTGCTTTCTCTCTCTACACTCTCTCTCTCTAGAATTTGGAGTGTTGAGTTGCAAATGAGAGTTGCTCAAGCTGATCCGTTTATATATACCGGGTGTTCCCGGGACCTTAAACTCGTCAAACTCGTAACTCGAAGAGTTAACTCGGTCCATACTCCATTACTCGCTTATTTTCTGTAAACAGTCCCGGCTAGGCCTATTATCATTAATTGGCTCGTTTTGACTTTATTCGAGGCGTTACAATTTGGTCCCACAAGTATAATGAGCATTGGAAGGAAATCATATTGCCTTGTGATAGTTGATTATTTTAGAAGATTTACATAGGTATTCTTTTTAAGAACTAAAGATGAAACTGCTGAAACATTAAAATCTTTTATTCTTAAGATAGAATATCAATGTGATCACAAGGTTAAAATAATTAAAAGTGATCAAGGGACTGAGTTTAAGAACTTTGTTCTTGACTCATTATGTAACTCAAAAGGGATTTCCAGACAATATAATGCTCCCAGAACTCCTTAACAAAATGGTGTTGCTGAGAGGAGGAACATGACACTTATTGAGGCTACTCGAACTATGTTAGCTGATTCCAAACTACCTCTAACATTCTGGGCAAAGGCAATCAGCACTGCATGCTATGTGCAGAACAGAGTTCTTGTAGTTAAGCCACATGAAAAAGCCACTTATGAGCTATGGAACAAGAGGCCACCGTTCATTGGCTTTTTAAGGTCCTTTGGCAGCAGGTGTATCATACTTAACACAAAGGACAAATTGGCAAAATTTGCTTAAAAGTCAGATGATGCTATCTTTGTTGGATACTCTTCTAGCTCTAAAGCTTACAGAGTATACAACATCAAGAATCAACAATTTGAGGAGTCATCCAATATAGTTGTTAATGAGCACACTTCTTGTGTTAAGGGGAATGGACCTGATCATATCTTTGATTTAGAATTGTTTCCAAACTATTCTAAACCATCTTGTGAGAATGTTTCAGCTGGAACAGGTGCTCAAAATAATGTTGAAGCTGATTAACTGTTTGAGCTACCCAGAACTCTTCCAAGTTCTCCAAGAGCTGTCACAAATCAAGCTTCGACTATTGGCCGATCTGACAGTATAACTATCTCAAGAGATAGTGGAGCTTCAACCAGTAACTCACTTGTTGATCCTGATAGTTCATCAGGTGAGCCTGTACAACACCAAGCTGATGGAAGTAGCATCTTGAGGGAACATGAAACTGTTAATGCTGCTTCATAACTAACAATTGATGATGTTTCTCATTCATTCAATCAGTCCTCATTGAATGAGTTTGAAACAACAGTTGGATAGAGTGTTCCAGTTCCTGAGCAAAATATGTCCAATCTGGATCTATCTTTGCAACTGGAAGTGATTCCTTGTCTAAGGATTCATAACACTCATCCAGCTGAGAACATCATAAGGGATGTCTCTAAAGGTGTGAGAACAAGAGGGCAGACTCATCATGGGAATGTCTGCTTGTACTTATGCTTCTTATCCTAGATGGAACCCAAGAAGGTGTAAGATACCTTGAAAGATAGTAGCTGGGTGGAATCAATGCAGGAGGAGTTGCTTCAATTCAAGAGACAAAAGGTTTGGAACCTATGTCCGCTACCATCTGGTCAAGTACCCATAGGCACTAAATGGGTTTTCAGAAACAAGAGAGATGACAGAGGCTTGATTATCAAGAACAAGGCAATACTGATAGTTCAAGAATACACTCAAGAGGAAGGAATTGATTATACTAATGTCTTTGCATCTGTTGCAAGACTTGAGGCAGTTAGGATCTTCCTAGCTTATGTTGCATCCAAGAATTTTACTGTCTACCAACTTGATGTCAAATGTGCCTTTCTATATGGGGATATAGATAAGGAAGTGTACGTGTGCCAGCCTCCAGGATTTGAAGATCCACAGCATCCCAACTATGTTTTCAAATTGGATAAAGCTCTATATGGGCTGCACCAAGCACATAGGCTGTGGTATAAGACCTTGTCTCAGTTTCTTTTGAAGAATGGTTACACTAGAGGAACTATTAACAAGACTCTCTTCATAAGGAAGTCTGGAAAGGATATCTTGCTTGTTCAAGTCTATGTCGATGTCATCATCTTTGGTTCATCAAACGATCAAATGTGCAAAGACTTTGAAAGTATTATGAAAAAGAAGTTTGAGATGAGTTCCAGGGGAAAAATGGACTTTTTCCTTGGAATTCAGGTGAAGCAATTGAAGGAAGGGTTTTTCATCAATCAATCAAAGTATGTCAACGACATCTTAGAAAGATTTGAAATAAAAGATTGTAAGCCAGCCAAGACACCCATACCCAGAAACCATAATCTTTGTCCTGATCTTGAGGGGGAGGATACTGATCAACATCAGTATAGGGAGATTATTGGTTCTCTGATGTAACTCACAGCTAGTAGACCTGATATCATGTTTGCAACCTGTATTTGTGCAAGATATCAGGTTGCTCCAAAGGTGTCTCACCTAGTTGTTACCAAGAGAATCCTCAGATACCTCAAAGGAGCACCTAAACTAGGTCTATGGTATCCTAGGAACAATGATTTTAATCTTTATGTATACTCTCACAGTGACTATGGTGGCTGCAACATTGACAAGAAATCAACATCAGGAGGATGTCAATTTCTTGGCGGAAGGATTATCTCATGGCAATGCAAAAAGCAATCATGTGTCTTTGCTGCTGCAAGTTGCTGTGCTCAGCTGCTGTGGATTCAAAATCAGATGTTAGACTATGGATTCAACTTTATGAGCACTCCTATCCACATTGACAACAACAGTGCTATCTCCATCACTGAGAATCCAGTGAAGCATTCCAAGACAAAGCATATTGATATCAGGTATCATTTCATTAGAGATATTCATGAGAAAAATCTAATCAAGCTAATCAACGTTGATTCAAATGAACAATATGTTGACTTGTTCACCAAAGCTTTTGATGAGCAAAGATTTAAGTATCTCATTACAGCCATTGGGATGATAAACATTGATTAGTATACCTTTTTTGAAAACCTTTTTAATGTGTAATGTCTTATGTCAATACAATCTAAGCCATGTTACAAAAGGTCTCTCTCTGAAATTTTATCTAAGTATAAATTTCTTCCGAAGAGAAATTAACCCTCGGAAGATATTTTACATATCTTCCAAAGCCAAATTTCTCCAAGAGTAATTTTCTTCTCGGATGAGTTTTTAGTCTTGGAAGATTCGATTGATTACATATCAGATCTACTTCCGAAGCTTTTAAAATTCTCCATTCGGAAAGCAATCTTTACCTTCGGAAGTAAGAATTGCCTTCGGAAGACAAATTACCTTCGGAAATGTTTTATATTTGGAAGAGATATTTTACTATGTAACGGAAATCTCTTGGGCCCCACACTATAAAAGAAAAGATTTTGTTAATGATATCGGATTATTTAACTGAATTAAACCTTACCGCCCCTATCACTTCATCCACTAAAACATCACATCAACTTATCCTAACCCCATTACCGCCATTTCACCCTCTTTGAAATAATCCCAACTATTCACTTTCATCTTCTTACCTTAATTTTTACTGCCCTAAAAGTTTCCTGCATCCCCAATTCACCCAAGCTCAAACTCATCTACCTTCACTTTCTCAAATGCCTCTGAATCCTCAACACAATCAAGTCACACTTCTTGACTCCTCAAGAGATACGGACTTCTCTGAAATCATCTCCTTCCTCACCTAATCATCCTACTACACTGCCCTGACAGTTATCCCCACTATGTACACAAATCACATGGCTAAATTTTGGGAAAACGGTCAGGTTTAAACCCTAAATGGGGTTCGTGTAAAACGATCCAGCATTTGTGGCCAAGAGTTGGTCATTACCGAACAACTCATCAGGGAGCATCTCGAGCTTCATGATGAGGGTGCACCCACAGAGTTCCCCAAAGCAGAGTTAGACAACACCTACATTCTCATGGGATATGGTGGAGACGTCAGCAGTTAAACTGTCTACAAATTCAACTTCTCTTACAATTGGAAGTTCCTCCTGCATGTTATTCTTCACTGTCTGTCCAATAAATCTGGGGGATGGGACCAAATTCCATGCGAACTAGGATGCCTAGTTCATGGAATGGTGAGAGGCCTCCGTTTCAACTACTCAAGATTTGTGCTGACCAATCTCATTGGAAATCTCCAGAGGGAAACATTCTTTATGTATCCCAGATTTCTCCAGCACATTATCAACTGTGAGCTGGACCAAAGTCGGCTTGTCTGTGCAGCCACTCTGCCTGTCCCTCAAATGAGGCCTACCATCTTCAAAACTCTGAAGAAGGTGTCCACCAAGTTCACTGGAAGGTACACTTCTCTACTTCCAGGTATGACTGAGCAAATCGCTCCTAGTGACATCCCTGTTCACCCCACAGGTGATGAACCCACATAAGCAACTACCCCCACACTGCCAATTTTACCTTCTCACCCCATCACCGTCACTTACCAAAGACGCCCCAAACGAACCCTTGTCCAATCTACTCTGATTGAACAAGCTCCTTGTGTTCAATCCAAAAAGGCTAGAGTGGAACATTGGGCTCCCACTCAGCCTAAGGTCTCACCATCCTTCACTATTGACCTTAATATGGGTCTTGAGTCTCCTCAGTCTCAAACCCATGAGTCCACTACCCAATCTGAAAGCCCTCAGGGTGAGTATTTACACTCCTCTAAGCAGCCAATAAGGGACAACCCCACCAGAGGCTCAATGCCTGTAGACATTGATCAAGGTCCTAGGTCAGTAGATTTAACCTCCTTATCTTTCACTGACCTTCTCTTCAAAACTGATGAAGAGATTACGTCCTTCCATGGAAATGAAGTTGATCTACAACACCCTCTCCAAGATCAACAGAGCCTAGAGAGACCTCTTATCTCTAGCCTGCATCAGCAAACCTTTACGGAGGTGAATCACACTAATGTGGAGGGGACTCATGAAGATTCAGCTGCCACTACAGAAGATGCCTCAATGGACCTTATGGACAGTGGTAACATTTCTGAGACTGAATCTGTGGCAACCATACCTTTTGATGACTCTGAAAGAGACATCATTAAGTAGGGGAAACCAGGGTGCCAAGAAACCACATCTGGTGGTGAGGCTGAACATACTAGGTATGTTACCTCATCTCCCCATGATTCTTTAAAAGAAGATGAGGGAAGCATGCAACTCCTCATTCAAGACCTACTATCTAAGGTATCAAACCTTGAATCAAAGGTTAGGACTTTAGAAGCAAGGTCTACCGCTCAGCAACTTGAGATTAACAATCTCAAGGCTCAACTAGCTGAGAAACAGATTGAGAGATCTGTTAGGC
>BJCM01268502.1:0-25293 GCA_018326385.1 Flaveria bidentis
CATCTTCAGTAGTTTTCAGTTAGTTTCAGTTGTTTGAATAATCTGTTAGATGTCACTATCAGGTGACATCTGCTGACGTCACATTCCTCTATAAAAGGAATGTTGACCTAATTTGTAAAGCGCCGAAGCTTGCGAGTGAATGAATATATTATCTTTTGCAGAAAACTCTCTATATAACTGTCACTGTTTGATTGAATATTCTTATTATTCTTGCTTAAATTTCGTCTAATTTTAGTACTATTCCACTGCATATTATAACCTAATTGATCAAACTAGATCTTCGATTCCCAACAAAATATGCAGTGATTATGAAGTGAGAACTGTGATTGTGCATATAAAAATCCAGATGATGGATAAAATACCATGATCTTAACTTGTTTGTTCCACCTCAAATTGAATTAGAAACAATCTCTGTCAGTAAACCATATTACTAACAGCCCTCCTGAATTGTTCCTGCACTCATAAGTTTGAAAGGGGAACCAGGCCATCGTAGTCCTAGAAATTCCATTTTCATCAATATAAGAAACTTGCGTTTGCACACAACCGTTTAAACAATCAGGGATATCTGTATCCTTCTTTTTTAATTTTCCAAATTTGTTTTGGTTTAATATATTTGGATTTGAATGAATTATATTTGGAAATCATTTTCTGTCTAAGACTAGAAGGAAAAGAATTTGGTTTTAAACCTTTGGTCATTTTCATCTTTGAATCATGTGAAACCGGCTTCACATGAAAAGTTTTGTATGGAGGATTTTTCATCCAACCATTCAAAGATATGTGCTTTTTACCTCTTGATCTAGAGAAGCAACCCGTGTTGCCTTTACCATCTAGAACATTCTTTTTAGACTTACATTCGGAGAAGCAATTTGTTTTGCCTTTACCATTTGAAGCAAGTTTTTGAGGGCACTTCTTTACCACGTGACCTTCTTTTCCACACTCAAAACAAGCCTTGAATAGCTTTTGATTCTTTGTAGTCCCGTGTTGTGCAGGTGCTGAGAATGATTGCTTTGAGCTTGTACCAGATTCTTGCTTGTTTTTGTATTTGTTGTGCTGAACAAAGAATGAGTTCTTCACTGATTGATAGGGTTGCTTTGCAATTGGAGAAGAGATTCATATTGGTCTTGATTCAGCTTTGGAAGCTTTTGTGACTTGACAATGTTAGGAGACATCTTGATCTGTGAGGAACCAACAAGCACCTCTGTGATTGATTCATCATCTGAGCTTGTCCAGTCTCGTATACACAGATCTTTCTCCAACGGATCTTGATTGACATCTTCTATTGTGTCGGCTTCGCTTATAGGATTCTGATTGCTTGATGATTCGACAATCGTTCCTTCTTTAACAAACTTGACAGGAACAAACGAAGGAATATTACCTGTTTTGAATTTGTTGAAGAAGGTTGGAGAAGCAACTGATATTGGTTTTGGAACACTAGAGATGGAATTGTCATTAATCTTATCAAATCCCTGCCCAAGGAATCCCAAACCTAATGGAGATTCTGCACATCTCTAACCTCTTTAATATTAATGCTGCTTAAACCTGCATTTAAACTATTAGTTTCTGTAGCTTCAATCAAATCATTAGATGGGTGAGGTTGAGGCATAGGAGAGTAACAATGAGTGCTAGGAGGAGGATAGACGTATGGATTTTCACCACAACCCACTCCCGTTTTAATCCTAGCTCCCCTTTGTTTACATAGTAATCTTCATGTTTCATTCCGGATATGGACCATTTGTCAAGCTTTGTTTTATGCTTGCTTGTTTCAAATTCAGCCAAGGTGACTCTTTCATTTAAAAGATTAATTTCAGCATTTCTTTCAAGAAGAGTTTGTTTTAAATAATCATTTTCTTTTAAAGCTTCATTTAATTTTATGAAATACTTGGCTTCATTCTGTTTAAGTTTTGCGTTTATGGTGGTTAATTCCTTTTGGTTATCTAAAAGTAACCTATTAGCTTTATACACACCAAATAGTCTAATTTTGCAAGCAAAAGAACACATATCCTTAACTGTCTCGTATGGAAGATCCAGGATGACTCTTTCAGCAGTAAGAGCGTTCTTGTAGTTGCATACTCTGGTATTTCGCTTCCATTCCTCTTCCTTCTCAGCATCAAAAACTTTATCATTCAACTCAGGTCTACCTTTACCATTGATGTCTGCTTAAGCTCCTCTTGTACCTCTTCAATTCTAGGTTTCGGTAAACCGTAAGAATTGGTGCCAGAATCTGATCTCTCTTCTGGTTTCTCTGTGGAGTTTAAAGTGATCTTTGGAGTTAGATATGTCGCTTCATAGTACTCACGACGTTTGATATCCAACTCCATTTCTTTCAGTTTGTTGATCACCTCCATTAGTTTGTAATCCCGAAAACCTCTATCTCGTTTAATCGACTTCTCGTGTGAGCTCCATTCTGATGGGAGAGAATCAAGCAATTTTAGAACTTGTTCATGATTTCCTAATTGGGCATCAAACTTCTTCAGATTGTTTGCCACCAACAGAAAACGATCAAGAAAATCGGACATCCTTTCATTCTTTAAAGCTGCAAAATTATGAAACCGATATTATGCAATTGTTAGATTATCATATTTGAAGGATTTAAAAAGTTCTGCAAAAACCATTTCTATTTCCAAAAATATTTTCCCAAAATTTGTAAAATAATTCTCCCCGGGAAAAAATATTATATTTAAATGTCACGCTAGACAATCTTAGGAACTAGGGTCAAGTTGAAAATTGATGAAACAAAATGATAATTTCGCCGAAATCAATTAATCCCAACGAGGGGAAAAAGTCATCTTTGACATTCTAGTTTCGCTGAAACCAAATGATAAATTCGCCGAAATTGTAGTTTCGCAGAAAAATCTAGTTTCGCGGAGCCAACAGTAGTTTTGCTGGAAATTTCAGCAGCAGTTTCGCTAGCCAAATGATTTAGACTGCTTAGTTTCACCGAAAATTTCGCACAAAACAAGCTTGAACTTTCGTTCAAAGATACTTTCGACAGCAATTTCGCTTGTAATATGCACACAAGCACTGTTGAACTTTCGTTCAAGATCACTATTTTCGCTGAGTTCTGAAATTAACTACAAAGTGTAAAACACTTGTAGTTTCGCTGAAAGAATAGGCAGTTTCGCTGGATGAATTGGTAATTTCGCTGGACGAAGCTTAAAAGCTTTTTCAACACAAAATCAATCTGAAAACGCCCAAATCTCAATGGATTTGAAACCTGATGATTAACAGAGCTTTCCCAACCAATAACAAGCAAACTTCAATCAATTTTCATATCAATAACACTCAAATTTGATACGAAATTGATGAAAACATGATATTCAACAAAAACAACCAAAACCTCAACTTCTCTTTATAAAAATCTTCAAATTTTCAGTGAATTTGATCCAAAATGGCTCTAATGCCAAATTGTAACTCCAGGATAATCACACTTGAATCAAATCATGAAGATTATAAATCAAAATATGATAATCACAATCAAAACCCCTTTGATCTTCAATTAGATTGCTAATAATGTTTTTACAAGTAATCCCTCAATCTATTGGTCATGCAACCATTAACCAAAACCTAATGACAATTAACCTATTTATAGTCTAGACTAATATTCAATAATTGTACTTAACCCCCTAGACTTAGGCTAATTAATATAAAATTACATATTAAGCATAAAAATGACTAAAAACAAGATAAAATATATTTTGTTCACACAAAATATATTTATTACAATATAACTCCTAGTCATCAAAATCTTCAACGTCTTGTCTTGGTTCTTCGTCTCGAATGTGTCGGGTTTGACTTTTGTTGACTTCAATCGTGATGTTGACTTTTGTTGACTTTGACTATGTTAATAACATAGACTATCTTGTACAGCTCCAACACGTCTCAAATTTGATGAAGTGTCTATCTGATAAAACACTAGTTGTACCACTCGAGGATGTACAAGTAGATGATCAACTGCGCTTTGTTGAGGAACCTATTGAAGTAATGGATCGTGAGGTCAAGACTTATAAGCATCCTCATCTAAAGTAATGATCAACTATGGTTAGATGATCAAACTTCGTTGGAACTCAAAACGTTGACCGAAATTCACGTGGGAACATGAGGATCAGATGGAACTTAAGTATCCTCATCTATTTGAAATGACAACAACAATAGGGGAAGGTACTGATTAAATTTCGGGATGAAATTTCTTTCAACATGGGGATGATATGACAACTCACTCGATTTCGTTATGCTAATGTAATAAACCAGGGATGTAGCACAACCATGTAACACAATTTTCGGGATGAAAATACTTTCAACATGGGGATAATGTGACATCGAATAATTCTCCATTACCAAACTCCGTAATTTCCGTTAGGTCTTGCATACACGTGTCATGAGCACACACTAGTTGTCGTTGAATGTTGGTGACTTAATAATAATAATCTATGATAAACAATAGTAATCTAATTAATAAGGTTTGATTATTAGTTGTGATTATGTGGTTCATGAATTTATAGAATTTTAAACATTTATTTTGTGAATTTTACGCGATAACATGACAACGTATTATATATATTTCATGTGTTGTGTGACTTGTTGTAAATCTTTGTGGTTATGATTATTGATTAATTATACTTGTAATTTATAGTTAAAATTATTAAAAAAAATGCTAAAGATATTAACTTTTACAAAAGTTGGTTAAAAGGGGAGTTTATATGCAAAAATATATTTATGTTAATTGAAAAATCCCAACCATAGCCTCCCACAACCTAATTTCGGCCACAAGCAGCCCCAAACTGCTCATTATTTTCGAAATTGAGCAAGAACAAGCACATACAAGTCGATTTTGATTAGTTCCAAGTGGTTGAAAGGTGTTAGCAAGTCTAAATCTTTATTTCTACACGTTTAAAGGTTAGATTTCATCAAGTTTTCATAGTTTTGATTCATGGCGAACCCTACTTCGAAATTATGTATGAGAATATGAATTTGATGATTGTTAGATGTTGATATGATGTTAGTTAGGTTGTATGAATGCTGGATTATGTTAATTATGCAAGAAATCCATGGTTTGATCATCTAGTTCATACATTACCTAAAGAAGAAACTTTTTCTTCATGGAATTCATGTTTTGATGATTGGAATATGTTAGATGGATTGTTATTATTGATATGAACTAGATTAGGGATGTTATTGATTGAAGTTAATAAAAATATGGATTTTGGATATGACTTTCACGAAAGGGAAACCTTATTCATATGAAATGTATGATTTTGTGGTTTGATCATGATTTGATGATTGTATGATGTTGGTTGTATTGCTTTAATGTTAGTTTACATGGATTGTGCAAGAAAGATCATGAAATCTACTATTGTTCATACCTTGCTATAAGTAGAAACTTTTGGATATAAGGTTTGTGAATTATGATGAATTGATGATATTGGTCGTGCCTAGATGATAGTTATGAACTTGATTAGGTATAAAGTTGATGAATTCATAAATGAATTTTGATGTTAGATTGATTTTGGGTGATACTTTCCCAAAAGGGAAAGTTTATTTGTGAGGAACGTTGGATATGGTGAATTAGGTATATTCATGATATCAGGATCATGTTAGAATGCTTGTTGATGATGTCTAATGTGATGGAATGTGTTAATTGGGTTGTATGGATACTTGATTGATCATTTAGGGAATTTAGGTTCTTGATTATTATACATAATGATGGATTATGGTGAGTGATTAGGGAATCATGTTATTCTCAGGTCGTTAGTATGCTATTCTCATGTCGCTAACTCAGCTTGCCATTAGAAGCCCAGCACGGGTCCAACATGCATTCTAAGACTCTGTTTTAAATACTTATTTGTTGGTTCTCATTATGTGTTTTAAATATTGGGTTGGCGTGTGTTTTGCCAAAATATGCATTATTACACTTTGGGTTTGTCTTATTTACAAAACGCTTCCGCATGGTTTTAAATTTTAAACTTTGGTTATTTTAATTTAAATATGGAATATAGTGTCATTTTGAGTATCTAGTGATTGTGATCCTAGTTTGTTCACACGCCTCGCGGTAAAACCCCGTACGTGGATTTTGAGGGTGTGACATTTGGCATTTGAGGTTTTGGAGGAGACTGTATTCCTTGAGCTCTTTTCAACTTCCACTAACTCAACATACTTGTATTGAGAAATGGATGCCGCTCTATCATTATTCCTTGAGCTCTCATCAATTTCCACCCACTCAATCTTTGCAATTATAAGATCAAGGTCCATGGGAAACTTTTAGTATGCTTTAACAATGTCACTGTTTCTAAGAAGATGGAAGTGCATTTAGAAGTTTGTCATTTAGGCCTTTAAGATCATTCTTAATCCCTAAAGTTGACAATTCTATTGTAAGTTGCACATATTTATTCATCATCTAGTTTATGGTTTCTCTAGGGATATGCTCAAACAGCTCAAGTTGCCTTATCAGTTTTTGTGTTTTGAGATCTTAAATCTCTTTGCCTCCTTCACAGATAATTTTCAAGGCTTTGTACATAGTATATCCAGTTTGGTAACCTTCAATCCTAGATAGTACCTCCAAAGGTAACCCTTTACACATAAGAGAATAGGCTTTAATATCATTCTTCACTTTTTTCAGATTGTCCCATGTAAACAATCTTCTAGATAAGGCTTTTGTGAATCTTTGGTGTATACAAAACCTCTATCAGGACCATCAGATGTAACAGGTATGTGAGGTACTTTCTCTATTAATTTCTAGATATCAGTTTCAATAGAATTCAGATGGTGTTTCAGTCTGAGTGACCAGTTCTTAAAGTCAGCTATATTATTCAACTTTGGGACTCTGTTCTTACAATCTTCATATATAAACATGTTTAAGATTTGAGTTTACGAAAAGATAATATTTTTGTTGTTTTAAAATTTTAAATTGAAATAATAAATGATTTTAATTTTTCAAAAATTTTTTAAGTGTTAAAAGAAAAGTCTGAATTCTGATGTGCCTGAATAATTGTGAAACGCCCACTTTGACTTAGAAACGCCTAAGGGAATGCCTTAGTGAATTTTTAAAACGCCCAAACAATTGCAAAACGCCTGAACAGTTGTCAAGCGCCCCAATAGTTGTAAAGCGCCCAAACAGTGTCAAAGTGCCTAGGACATAGTTTCTAAAAACCATCCAAATAGTGCAAAAACATCCACAATAGTGTCAAAACGTCCACTCTGAAATGCCTAAATAGTGTTAAAGCGACTAAACAGTGTTGATGCGCCTAAACACTTAGGTGAATTTAAGATGATTCTAACACTCCAAACGCCTAATTCATCATCTTCATAACAACTTGATCTTAACAAATTTTTCAAAACTTGATTAATTGATCTGAAAACCTTCAATCAAGTGTAATATCCACTAATAATCAATTCTTAAACATCAATTATATCAATCAACAACAACTAATCTTTCTTGAATTTGTGTTCGAATACGAAGAATAGTTCACACACAAATCTGATGAAAATTCATATCTGAATGTGTGAAATCACTCAATTGTGATTCAATTCAAGTTTCTAATGATGAAACACAACTGAAATCAAACACAGATTCAAGTGATTAACAGGGGCTCAAAAGTCGATTTTAAGCTCCAAATCACTGAACCGAAGGCTCTGATACTATTTGATAGATTCAAATGGATCGATTTGTGTTAATGATGTAATGCAATTGACAATTATATGAACAAAGTAATAAAATTATGCAAATACAACAAAATTTCACAATAGTTTTATTGATAGATGCAAATGATTACAATGTACAATATGAGAGAGTTCTAAGTATTTTCTGAATGTTTACCTGCACAAAAATACACATAATCCTATTTCTACTAATCAAAAGAAACTAAGAAACATATATTGACAAATAAGTCTGTACACTATGACAAAATCAAAAACTAAAGACAAAATGCTAATCCTCAATGGCTCCAACAAAGGTTGTAAGTTACACAACACAACTTGAGAATTTATGGGTTACCCGAACTCCACACATGCTAGATTTTGCTTTTAAGTTTTTACTTTTACATATTTACATATTCACTCTTTAATAATATTGTTATGTGTCATTGGTTGTTAGAGCTGTAAAAGAGCCGAACGTTCAACAAACGGTTCATAAAATATCTAACACAAAGTTTGTTTATGTTAATTCATTTAACAAATGAATAAACTCGAACAAGAAAATTTTATTCTTTAAGTTAAATAAATACATGAACAGAGTTCACACTTATGCTCGTGGGCGTTTGATAATATGTTCTTTATGCTTATTTGTTTATTTAAATATTTTATATTTTATATTTTTTTGTTGGTTTTAGTATTTATAATACAAAACCTTAGTTATACTATATATCTCTGCCAATGTCCTTTGTTCATCATTTTCAACTTCACTTATGCTAAATCTTTACAAACTTATTAATTTTGTCTTAATTATGTTTACGATAATTATTTCAAATATGTTTTGATAATATCATTAAGTTTCTGTTAAACCTGACAAACATTCGATTGTGTTTGTATATTCTCATGAACATTTTTTTTGTTTGTTCTTTTTTCTTTGTTTATGTTTATTTATATTTGAAAAATATCCGTGAACAATTGATTTCATTAAAAACAAACACAAATAAAAAATATAGTTCTATAGGTGTTTATAAACAATTAGTAACCAACTTAATTTGAACGTATTCATCATTAAGTTGTTTGTTTACACCATATTGGTGGTCTAAACTTAAAAAAAAAGTAGATGATGTGCTTTTTAGTTCCATACCCTTCAAAAATTACACCCTTTAAACTATTTTTTTCTCATGAATTACGAAAAATTATCATTTTAAAAAACTATCTTTGAAATATTCCTACTAGACAAGGCATTATGCCTATCTAACATTGTGTCGTAGTCGTCTTCTTCTCTAATGTTATTTTCCTTAGCTTTTTATTTTTTTTCTTTTTGTTTTAACATGATTGGGTGCCTCTACAATAAGACCAAACGCCTCTACACAAAAGGTTGTGCCTTCATTGGATGGTTGCTTCAATTGTACACTCAAGCACCTATATAATATGGTCGAACTGCTCTACAGCCGCCTCTATGCTATAGTTGGATGCCTCTATGGCTCTATAGTATGTTCAAGTGCCTCTATAGTAATACGATCGTCTTTATAGTATAATATGGTGCCTCTATAGTAAGACCACCTGCCTCTATAATATGGTCGGCCGCCGCTATAATAATGAGGGCTTTTGTTGGTAAGAAAATTTTAAAAAATGGTTTTTAGAAAGAGACATTTTAAAAGAATTTGATAAATAAAGAAGAGTTAATTTCAATTTTGCTCTCTAACGTTTGACTAAATGTAACTATTTTTCTTCAAAATATTAAAAATATCAATTTATCTCCAAAATTTTAATAAGTTGTTTCAGTTTTCCTCCAAAAGTTTTATTATCTTGGATAAAATTAAAACTAATAATGAAACTTTTGGACTAAAATTGAAATAAATTATGAAAGTTTTGGAGATATATTAATATTTTGTATTTTTTAGAGGAAAATGGTTATTTTCAACAAACTCAATGAGTAAAATCGAATTTAACTCAATAAAAAATATATTTTGCGATTTTCTTTAACAAAAAACCAGCATAAAAACTTGCAAAGAAAATCTATCTCATACACCATCCACAACCTCAACTATCATTATATCTATATCCATTTGTAAACTATTCAAACCGCAGGAAACCAATGCGTAATTTCCATAAGAGATATCATTGGTTTATTCGCAGCCTTGACCTACTAGTCACCGTTGTCAACTTAAAGTCTTGAATCCTTCAAAAACTCTCACCATATGTGATATTCTTCCACAAACAATAACAATATTAACCATACCAACAATCAAATCCTCTTCTCAAATTCCGATTATCGGAGGAAATGTCGATGCTAAATGATTTTTCAAGGTTCTTTAGGTCCTTCAACTATCAATCCATTCATGTAATTGATCCCAAAACCCTCCAAACACCGTCGGTCAACGGGCGGAAGAAGGCCGTGATATGCGCGATATCGTATGAGGGAACTAAATATGAGCTAAAAGGTTGTATTAATGATGCAAACTCTATGAGGCACTTGTTGGTTGACCGATCTCAATTAGATTCAGACCCAGAGAACCATAAAGGAACCATATAAGAGAAGATATCCATATAAACATATAAAAAATAAATTGAAGTAATAATAAAAGATAAAACAAGCATTACATTAGATAATACCACCAGGAAACTCCAAACCTATAAACATATAAAAAAGATGCTGATGTAACAATAAAAAATAAAACAAGCGTTACATTGGATAATACCACTAGTAAACTCCAAACCTATAAACGTATAAAGAAGATGTTGAAGTAACAATGAAACTGAAACAAGTTACATTGGATAATACCACCACTAATCTCCAAACCTATAATAAAAAATGGAACAAATGTTACATTGATAATACCACCACTAAGCTCCAAACATATAAAAAAATGCTGAGGTAAAATACAACTAAAGTAAAAAAAATAGAAAGAAAAAAGACTTTTCATCAAGTCATCATCAAATTGGAAAATACCGCCACTAAACTCCAAACCTATCATTTTTATAGTTAATATATATCAATTTCATCATGTCAGCAAAGGTATACTACCAAAAGTCAAAAATCATTAACTTTGACCATTTCAAGTCCAACCTTTTGTAAGTATTTCAGGATCATATTTTCTTGAGTTTTTAAAGACAGATGAAGGGTAAAACCTTATTAAACAAAATATAAAATAACCTCGAGATATTATCATCGGTAGTTCTAGTATCCGAATTTGATGGAGATGGTTGTGAATAAATAATGCCCTTTAATATTGTTTTCTCCCTTTCCCTGTTAGTATCAATCAAAGCTCGTTTTAATAAAGCTTTTGAATCTTTGATTAAGTTCACCAATGAAATTTAATGGTGTGCACATATCAAAGCCTCTGCAAATGATGGTTTTATTATTAAGCTACACATGTGTCATTCTTATGCTTTAAGCCAACCAAATAAGTCGGAAAATGACAAAAAGAAACCTCAAAAAGAAAATTCGTCCCAAGCCTAGCATTAGAGTAGTTTCAATGGATATTTTTCATGAACTAGTTTAGCAACCCGGTACGGTTGAAAAAAATAGTAAATTAACATATATAAAAATTACAAAATAACGTTTGAGATAAAATACGCTTGATTTTAATATAATTAACTAAAATACACTTGAAATTACGTAGTAACCACTTTAGGTAATAAACAATAACAATATTATTCAAACATGCATATTTAAAAATACTTTTGCTTTATAACAAATTGTTTTTTAAACTTCCTAATTTTTTTTTCGAAAAACTTGTTTTTTAAACAATTTATTTTTAAAAAAATATTCTTTGTACTAAAGAAACTTCATTTTCATAAAAAAAACTATTTTTTATAAAAATTACACTTTTAACAACAAAACATGTTTTAATTTGTTAAAACATCTATTTTATATTTTGGAAATAATACTAATAATATCATGAGCATTTAGTGTGATCATTAAATAGTTAAATTTTGTGAGAAGATGACATGTGGTATATAGATATTTTGTTTACTTAGAATAGATAAATGCTTTTATTTGTCACTAAAATTAACATTTTTATAAAAACATAACATTATTTATAAATGTTACATTATAAAAAAATGTAGCATATTACCTTATACTATATATTAACTAGCAACTTGGTTGCTACAATAAACTTAAAGAGTTTATAGTTTGGCCATATAAGTTTTTAAAGTGTTGACATTAACTTAGTTGTTACAGTAAACTTAAAGAGTTTGTTGTTTGGCCATATAACTTTTGAGTTTTGACTTTCTTGTAATCGTCACCGTAAAAAGGTAGCCGAAGAAGTCTATGGTGGTGTCATGGGGGAGGTAGATATCATCAAGCGTGTTTTAGCATGTTGGTGGAAGAAGGGTTTGAGGAGGGAGATGTTGGTTCGGAATTGGTTGTAGGTTTGTGGTTGTGGCAATGGATGTTGGTAAAGGTCAATGGTTAAGGGGTGGAGCTCAAAGAAGCAGTTGGTGAGGACATCACAGTTGAATTGTAGTGGGAGGTGATGGATGTGGATAAATCGGTGAAACTAAAGGGGGGTTCAGGGGGTCAATTGACCTACTGGACAAGTAGCCTTTCTTCATAAGAGATCCAATTGTCTAATGTTTTTTTATGTCTAACCCCTCAAATTGTTAGTAAAATATATGAAATGAAGAAGGGAAGATAATATAATGTGTTGATATGAAGTTCTAAGAAACTGATAAAGAGTAGAGGACCGTAGAAAGAATTTATAAGGCCTCGTTCCCGGGACACTCACAAATGGTAAATCATCGCACATAAAACATAAAACATTCAATTACATTCACTAAAATACTGCAGCGGAATCATTTAACTAAACCCATTTCATATATTAATAATCGCTTTTGTAAAATAATACATTATTGTTAAATTACAAAATATCATTTGTTTCACTGGATCACAAAAACATTATCATAATATAAAATGGATGTCATCCAAAACAAGCCAAGTAGCTGACCACGTGCCATCCTTAGCAACCTTCACCTGCCAACTGGAAAAATACATAAAATCTCAGCGTTGTTAAATGAGTTCTAGTTTTGTAAAACATAATATACTTTACTATCGTTTAAAACCATTCTTTACTTTCATCTGAGATCATGCATCATACGTATAAATAGATAATCTTATTATTATCTTTCATCATCATTCATTAACATTCATTCATTCATTAACATTCATTCATTCATCAATGTATGTCATCGTTATCATTCGTTCTCATGGATTATCTTCCGTACCGTATATTTCGTACATTCATCATTATCTTTCACTTTACATCCGGACCAATGCCATGTGTTATACCTCGAACATTATACACGAAGTTGGTTACTGGACCTGAGATCTATAAATAGACCCCGAACAGTATGCACGATGTTGACTTCAGTAACTAGGCAAGCGACAAGGGACCCATACATATGGTCAATCACAAGGATTAGACCCTAGTATGCATCCTTCCGGGGTAGCTAACCCGCACACAGTTGAGCTAAGACCCTTCATTGGATGTGAACCTAATTACAGTTCTTGCAAGACTTCTCATACGTTCGTTCTTACTTTCATTCATTGTTTCTTATGTTCCACTTTTCATTCATCATTAATTTCCGCTTTCATTACATAATACTTTACATTCATTGATAATATCATACCACGCAAAGCCACTGAAATATACATAATAAGAAAGAGAAGAAAACATAGCATAAACATATAACACATAAGCATGCATGACATCATCACACATCATATAATCATCATATATCAACCTTGGAAACATCCCAAGTCAAAGCCTAAAACTTCCTGTTTCCAAATGGTCACTATGCGGGCGCATTACTTTCCAGGCGCCAGGGAACACTTAGGCGTATGGGAAAATTTTAGGCGCATGATCACTATGCGGACGCATGACCTATATTTAGTCAATTTAGGCAATATTCTAGGCGCATGGGCACTATGCAGGTGCATAGTCACTTGGGTGTCTGGCACTATTTGGGCGCATGAGGCTTTGGGCATTTGGGAACACTTAGGTAGTTCGGCAGTTGGACGCATGGGCTACTATTCAGGTGCATGGGTAACTACTTGCAAATAACATAATCATAATTCAGACCCAAATCCAATTCTAACATGTTCTAAGCTTAGTTCTAACATTCTAAGCAACCAAAACATGCTCATAACATAATCATAATGATAAATCATCCCAAACTTACACCCACCCACATTCACACACCCAAACATACGGGTATAAATACCCAACATCATAAAAACCTTTAAACATGCATTTCCAACTCCAAAATCAGTTCAAACATGTAAAAGTGGGGTCCTAGAACTCACCTATTGCAACTTTTAGGCAAGATTTCTTCACACCCGCATGCAAATGTGTTCAAACACCTAAACCCCACCAAAACACACAACTGAACACATAAAATGCATATAAGCACATACCCGAGGCTAGAACCAACGAAAAACACTTTAAAACACCAAAAATTACCTTGAATTTGGTCTTATTCTTGATCCTCTTTCTAAAACCCAAACTCTCTGCTCTTTCTTTCTCTAAAAATGTCAACAGAAAGTTGGTGGTGCAAAGTGTTCAGCCATGCCACCCTTTTTGAACATCATAATATAAATCTTTGGCCCTTGTACAATATTAACCCCTCAACTTGGGTTTATTGCATTTTCTCCTTTTGTGCACCTTTATTCTTTCTTTCCTTCAAAAATTCCAAGTGTTACAAGTCCATTCCCCTTATATAGGTTTCATCCCAAAAACCTATTATTACTTGAACAGATATGCGTAATACTGTCTCATATCTTCTTCAGTCTCCTATGTAGACTCAGATAAGTTTCTATGTTTTCACTGAACTCACACCAAGGGAACCACTTTATTTCATAATCTCTTCTCCTTTTGATCTATGATTGCTACTTGTTGTTCCACATAATTAAGCCGTTCATCTACTTAAATGCCCTCTAGTGGTACGACCATATGTTCATCAGCTAAGCAAATTCTTAGATGAGATACATGGAATGTTGGATGAATTCCACTTAATTCATCGGGAAAGTCCAATCTATAGGCCACCTCTCCTACCCAAGCAATGATTCGGAAAGGCCCTATATACCTCGGGCTCAACGTGCCCCACTTTCTGAGTTGAATTATACCCTTCCAAGGTGAGACCTTCGACATAACCTTATCACCCACCTTGAAGTCAATCAGTATATATTTTTTATCGGCATACGACTTTTGTCTATCTTTGGCTGCCTTCATAAAGGCCTTGATCTTCTCTATTTTCTTCGCCGTAACCTCGATCACCTTGATGCTTCCCAACTCCTTCTTACCAATATCACCCCAAAAAACGGGTGTTCTACATATCCTATTGTATGGTATCTCATAAGAGGGCATACCAATGCTGGTTTGATAACTGTTATTGTATGAGAACTCAGCTAACGGTAAGTGGTTGTCCTAACTTCCTCCAAAGTCAATAACGCTTGCCTGAAGCATATCCTCCGACATCTGAATGGTTCTCTCCGATACACCATCCGTTTGTGGATGATAAGCCCTGCGAATGTGTAACCTTGTCCCTATTGCATCATGAAATCTCCTCCAAAATTTAGATGTAAATCGGGTGTCACGATCAGACACAATAGACACCGGTACACAATGACGACCTACAATCTATTTGATGAATAGATTCGCTAATCTCTTGAATGAATATGTTTAATGGATTGGTAAGAAGTGAACACTCTTCGTCAGATGATCAACTATCACCCATATGGCATCGTACCCTTTCGCGGTACGCGGTAGCTTTGTAATAAAATCCATGGTGATATGCTCCCACTTCCACTCAGGTATATTCAAAGGTTGGATCTTCTCGTACGGCTTCTGATGATCCGCCTTCACTTGCAAGCAAGTAAGGCACTTACTCACATACTCCGCTACGTCACGCTTCATACCCAACCACCAAATAATATTTCTTCATATTCTGATACATCTTGGTAGCACCGGGATGAATGGAGTATCGAATCTTATGAGCTTCTTCCATGATCTTTACACGAAGATTCCCATAATGAGGAATCCACATTCGTCCAAGTCGGGTTTTAACACCGAGAGTGTTTTCACCCAACTCCGTGATTAGACCTCTCATTCTTTCGGACTTAGGCAATCTTCTTTCAACGCCTCCTCTTGAAAATCCTCGACTTGCTTCATCATGTATGAGGTCATAACCAATTTATAAGCTTTCACCCGTTTATAAGCTTTCACCCGGATGGTAATGGATCTTGCAATCATAATCCATTATAAGTTCCAACCATCGCCTTTGCCTCAAATTCAAATATTTCTGCTCGAAGAAGTACTTCAAGCTTTTGTGGTCCGTGAAGATGGTGCACTTCAAACCGTATAGGTAGTGCCTCCAAATCTTTAACGCAAAGACCACCACTGCTAGCTCCAAGTCTTGAGTAGAGTAATTAACTTCATGAACCTTCAATTGTTAGGATGCTTAAGCTATAACCTTTCCTCACTGCATCAACACACAACCTAAACCCGAGTAAGAAGCGTCTGAGTAGACCACCAAATCCTCGCTTCCTTCGGCTAATGACAAGACAGGAGCTTGAGTCAAGCTTGACTTCAGTTCATCAAAATCCTTCTCTTGCTCTTGACCCCATACAAACTTCACATCTTTACGGGTCAACTTGGTCAATGGAGAAGCTATCCTAGAGAAGTCTTGGATGAATCTCCTATGGTAACCTTCTAACCCCAAGAAACTACGGATCTCGAATGGCGCCTTTGGAGACTTCCATTACATTACCATCTCCACCTTTGTCGGGTCAACCATAATCCATTCAAGATTCACCACTTGACCCAAAAACTAAACTTCATGCAACCAGAACATGCACTTGGAGAACTTGGCATACAACTTCTCTTTTCTTAATATTTCCATTACTTCCCGTATATGACCAGCATGCTCCTCCTCGCCCCTTGAATAAATCAGAATGTCATCAATAAACACAATCACTGAATTATCCAACATCGGCCGACACACTCGATTAACCAAGTCCATAAAAGCAGTTGCCCAAAAGACATCACAATAAACTCGTAGTGTCCATAGCGTGTACGAAAAGTTGTTTTAGGAATATCCTGCTCCTTTACATTCAATTGATGATAACCTGACCGAAGGTCTATCATTGAGAACCAACTGGCACCTTGGAGCTGATCAAACAAGTCATCAATCCTCGGTAACAGGCACAGATTCTTCACCGTCAGCTTGTTCAACTCACGGTAGTCGATGACATCCTCATATTACCGTCCTTCTTCTTGACAAATAAGACCAGAGCACCCCAAGGAGAGATATTTGGTCTAATGAACCCCTTATAAAACAACTCTTGTAGTTGCTCCATCAATTCTTTCTTCTTGGAGGGGGCTAAACGATATAACGCCTTAGCAACAGGTTGGGCACCGGGTATCAAGTCAATCTGGAACTCGATCTCACGGTCTAGTGGCACACCTGACAAATCTTCTGGGAACACATCAGGAAAATCACACACAACCGTTACATCTGACAGTTATGGTGTTGGCGTATCCACATCCTTCACGTAGTCCAGGTAGGCACTACATCCACACCTCATGCACTTTCCCGCCACCGCCATTGAAATCACCTTCAGAATCGTAGTGACTCGATCACCATAAATCGTCACTGGACTCCCGTCAGGCGTTGTTAATCGGATCATCTTCTTGCGACACACAATATTCTCATCACAGTCTGATAACCAATCCATTCCTAGGACTACATCAAACCCACCTAAGGTCATCACAAACAGTCTAGCAGGAAACTTATGACCTTCTAACTCTACATCACAACCTTCTATCAGCTCATAAATCCTAGTAGACTTACCTATGACAGTTTCTACATTAAAGGGCTAAACTACATTTCTACTTCTAACAGGCAGATTAGCATAGAAAGTATCAAAAATAAAACTCTTAGTAGCACCAAAATCAAATAACACAGAAGCGAGAGTTTGGTTTACTAGAAACGTACCTGACACAACATCGGGGTCCGTCCTATCCTCCTCCTGGGTCATCGTGAATGCCCTGACACTTGCCTTCTGTCCTTCATTCTCTGCCTTCTTCCCTACCCCGAAACTCTCAGCCCTCAGCTTCTTGCAGTCCCTACTCATGTGACCCTCTCCACGACAATTAGAACACTTTACCACCCTGCACTCTCTCGCCATGTGGTTGGGCTTCCCACACTTGAAACACGCATTCGATCCCTACGTAAACAGCTTTTTTGTTTGGAGCGGCCCCGCCACGTCCAAACCTCTTCCCGTTCTAATTCTGGTCTTCACCACCTTTCTTACTCACCTCAACCACCACCACCTCTCGTTCATCATATAGCCTTCCCATTAGATCAACCACCAACCTAAACGTACTTGGTCAAGCGGCGATCATGTGCCTGCGAATATCTGTCGGCAAGCCTTGGATATACCTCTATCTTCGTGACACAGGCGTCACCTGATCTAGCACCAGTCATGCCATTTCATTCTACTTGGTGGTGTATTGCTGGTGTGTCATGGTTCCCGCCTCCAGCTACAAGAACTCCCTCTCCACCTTGTCCAACTCCCTGTGAGGACAGAATTCGTTAATCACCAACTTATTGAGCTATACCCACTTCATCCTCCTAATAGCCATGCTGCCCTTAGCTTGGACAATATTGTCCCATAAACACAAGGCTGAGTCTATGAATGAGTGGGCAAAAAACTTCACCTTCTGATCTTCTCTGCACTCACTAATATCACGTACAACCTCCATCTCTCTTACCCACTGATGAGCAGCAACAGTAGTGCCATTACCATCAAAAGTAGGGGGCTTTCACCTCTGAAATGCCTTATAACTACAGCCTCGTGTTGTCTCCTGCACAGTCTCCTCCTTCCTCCTCCTCCCCCTCCTCTTCATTAGAGAAAACCGTCTCAGTATCCAGTTGCTCTCTTTCTCCTGAGGACTTGTTCGTCTCCTTCCTTTCACTTTCCCTTACAGCCTTGATCACTTCAGCCACCACAAATGGTAGGATCATCTGCATGACCTAGTGAACCTCCTCGACAACAACCTCATTTACCGAGGCTATCAGATTAGCCTCTCATTCCCACCCTCCGGATGAGGGGTCTTGGGCTCTTCATAAGCCATCTCACCAACCTTAGCCTTGCCTCTTGTGACCCATGGTCTAGCACCATGTCCACCACGACCTCCACCTCGAGAAGCCTTCAAAAATCTACCTTCGGCCATCCTCTAACACACTATAAGATTCAAACACTAACACGATCATTCAAAGTAATAGCCCAGTTTATGTCAAGCATAGTAAGTCCCTAATTACAGTGGCCGATTGTGATTAGCTACCTACTTTACTCCTCATACCTCAAGCATTTTCTATCCTGACTACATTAGTATCTAAATCTACTAAAAGCACATAAACCACATAACATGCACACATAATACCGGTTAACATTAAAGAAAATACCTGATGGCACGAAGTTACTTAGGCTGGCATCCTTCCATTTTGTCCCATTCTCAGTTTAGGATTCTTTTGAAAATATTTACCCAATTCTTTTAAACTTTAACTTTGATACTAACTTGTAAGGCCCCGTTCCTGGGACACTCACAGTTGGTCAATCATCGCATGTAAAACATAAAACATCCATTTACATTCACTAAAATACTGCAGCGGAATCATTTTAACTAAAATCATTTCATATATTAATAATAACTTTTGCAAAATAATACATCAATATTAAATTACAAAATATCATTTGTTGCATTACATCACAAAAACATTACTATAATACAAAATGGAAGTCATCCAAAATAAGCCAAGTAGCTGACCCTGTGCCTCCTCAACAACCTTTACCTGCGAACTGAAAAATACATAAAAAGTAGCGTTACTGAGTGAGTTATGTTTTGTAAAACAAAATATACTTTAATTTCATTTAAAACCATTCTTTACATTCATATGCGATCATGCGTCATACGTACAAATAGATAATCTTATTATTATCTTTTATCATCATTCTTTAACATTCATGCATTCATCAATGTACGTCATTATTATCATTCGTTCTCATTCATTATCTTCCGTACCGTACATTTTATACATTCATCATTCTCTTTCACTTTATTACCAGACCAATGCCATGTGCTATACCCCCAACATTATGCACGAAGCTGGTTACTAGACCTGATGTCTATAAATAGACCATGAACATTATACACCAAGCTGACTCTAGTACATGGGGCAAGCGACAAGGGTCTCATACATAGGGTCAATCACAAGGATTAGACCCCAATGTGCATCCTTTCGGCGTAGCTAACCCACACACAGCTGAGCTAACACCCTTCATTGGGTGTGAACCTCCTTACAGTGCTTGCAAGACTTTTCATACATTCGTTCTTACTCATCACTTTTCATTTATCATTAATTTACGCTTTCATTACATAATACTTTATGTTAATTGATAATATCATACCACGCAAAGCGATGGAAATATATATAATAAGGAACATAAGAAAACATAGCATAAACATATAACATATAAGCATGAATGACATCATCACACATCATATAATCATCATACATCAACCCCAGAAACATCCTAAGTCAAAGCCTAAAACTACTTTTTTCACAAAATTTCAGAAATAATTCTAAGTCTTAGGCGCATGGACACTATGTAAGCGCATGGCCACTATGCGAGCACATGGCCTTCTAGGGGCATGGGAACACTTAGGCGCATGAGAAACTTTTAGGTGCATGACCACTATGCAGGCGCATGACCTACACTTAGTCAATTTAGGCAATATTCTAGGTGCATGTGCACTATACAAGCGCATGGGCCTGACTTAAACGCATGGGCACTTTGGCGTTTGGGCACTATTTGGGGGCATGAGGCTTTGGGCATTTGGGAACACTTAGGTGGTTTGGCAGTTGGGCGCATGAGCTACTGTTTAGGCACATAGGTAACTACTTGCAACTAACATCATCATAATTCATACTCAAATTCAATTCTAACATGTTCTAAGCTTAGTTATAACATTCTAAGCAACCAAAACATGCTCATAAGATAATCATATCCATAAATCATCCCAAACTAACACCCACCCACATTCACACACCCAAACATACGGGTATACATACCCAACATCATAAAACATTTAAACATGTATTTCCAAACCTAAAAATTAGTTAAAACATGTAAAAGTAGGGTCCTAGAACTCGCCTCTTGCAACTTGCGAGCAAGACTTCTTCACACCCATATGCAAATGAGTTTAAACACCTAAAACCAACCAAAACACACAACTGTATACATAAAACACATAAAAACTCATAGCCGAGGTTAGAACCAACAAAAAACACTGCAAAACACGAAAAACTTACCTTGAATCCGGTCTTCTTCTTGATCCTCTCTCTAAAACCCGAACTCTCTACTCTTTATCTCTCTAAAAATGTCGACATAAAGTTGGTGGTGCAAAGTGGGCGGCTATGCCACCCTTTTTGAACAACATAATATAAATCTTTGGCCCTTGTACAATATTAACCATCAACTTGAGTTTTATTGCATTTTCTTCTTTTGTGCACATATATTCTCTCTTTCCTTCAAAAATTCCGGGTGTTACAAAACTTAAGAAGGAAGAGGGTTAAAGGATAAAGAATATGTTATAAACTACGAAAATAAACAACTATTTTATTACTAATCCCTTTTACTCTTTTCATTATTTTCCAATGGTCAATTCAAGACTTCATCTTTGATCAAATCCTTTAAAATATATAATTTTAAGTCGTTATCTTTGTTTTATCTTATTATTTTTATTTATTTTTATTTTAAAATAATTTTAATAAAGTATTTATTTTATTTATTGAATGCTTAGCATCTATATATCTTTGATTGAATATTAGATAATTTAAAACAAAAATATATAATGTAAATTGAATAATTTTGAACAACATCAAATATTTTTGGAAGCGTAGGATAAAGTGAGTGATGTCGCCGTTGTGGTACCATGAGGAAATTAACCGTTTATAAACTAACAACATCGTTCTTGATATCTTGGTATTACCATAACAATATCAGTTTTCACTTTTATAGTTTTAACGAGCTTAACCGATAATTACTAACTCATGTTGTATAGCATGGGAAAAGACTACCGCACTCCCGCCACGAAGCGCGGGTGATACAATTCGTTATATATAAATGTTACATTATAACAAAAATGCAACATATTATATACAAAATATCAGTTTTGACAGTCAATTTTTGCATATAAATCCCAAAGCGACAGAGTCCCACGATGCAGAAGGATATGAACACATTATGGTCATCTTTGAGTGGCAACCAAATTCAAAGTTGTATTCCCTTTAATTATCATCTCCAATACTCATAACTCATGAGAATTCCTTAAAACTCCCCAATTTAGTTTTACAAAATTTTAGTACAACTTAACAAAATGAGTGTCATATATCCTTGAAATCAAATATATTATTTATAGTTAGAATCTAGTAAAGATAAATGAAACATACCAAGAAGTAGGAACATAAGAGGTCTGAGCTGTTAAAAAATATTTTTCCAATACAAAAACAAATGTCCAAAATAAGTAGCATAGTGCAAGCATATTATCTATCTTATCAACACGAATTGAGATGGAAAAAAGCTAAATGTGGTATCGTATTTATAAGTGGTAAACTTGATCATTAGGCTTTCAAATAATACATAATCTTGTACAAGTAGGCAACCTAGATTTGATATATTCTCGTAAGTTGAAGTCTTTGAGGGAGCTGACTTTAATTTGTGCTACGAATCTTCATTGAAGCATATGTTTCGGTAGAGCTACCACTTCACAATAATCAAGTTAAAAAAAATAAAGCGCTAAGAAATTGGCTCAATATCAGCTAAAAAACCAAAAATGAATTCAAGACTAACGTAAACATATTGTGTGTGTTGAAGTAGTGGATAAAAGAAAACTATACCGTTCCCTATTTAACTGTTTGCGAAAGGAACTATTCATCATGGTGCAACAACATAAACAAACCCACATTATCAATCACCGTAAAGAAACAACACAAACATCAACAATCTGCGGAGACGCATGTAATTTCCTATGCTTTCCTCTCGTTAATCTTCTTGTTTACATCCTGAAATAGTAAGTAATCCTTGTTATTGTTGGTTTCAGGCCCAAGATCAACTCAACTCTTACATTTCATTAATATTTCAAAACTTACATTATATAAAAAAATAAACATGCACTCCTAAACAAGTGGCACTACTCCACTATCCCTAATACATATCCATAATATATATCCACTACTTGATAACTAATAAGACTAATTCAAATTAAAAACTTGTTGCATACTTTAAGTAAAACATGACTTAAATACTAGACCCACCGTAACTTGACCCGATCAAGGTTAACCCAACAATTATCACCCACGAAAAGATTTCAGTTGAAACAATAACATGGCAACTGATGCATTAGCCTTTGATAATGTTTATGGATTTTTCCCTTTGAATAAAGTATTTTGATACTTCTGATATAACAAATTTATTCATGTCTTTAGTCTCTATCTGAAGTTGCTCCAACTGGCGCAATGACACATTCATTCATACAAGCAATTGTACAACAACACGCAACGACGTACCATGATATATTGATTTCAATGAGAACAACCATACGCAAGAACGAAGGTCATACACATCTTAGATCTCTCCTTGCACATGGTCGTCGCAAAAGACAGGTACTTTAATCTTTACACTAAATCCGTTTTACTTGGTTAGAGTATGGGTTAGACCTGAAATACTTTTACCAAGAAAATATTTTATCATTTATCAATAAAGAGGTATAACGGGACCTTTGTTGTTAAACATTTTAAGGGTTAAACAAGAAGAAAATGAACATGTTAGACACCTCTCTAACGGATCCTATGACTCTATAGTTCGGTCCATGCTTATACTATTGAATTGTTGGAGATGTTTTTCTATGACTTAATCTAAACTTTGTTTTTTTGCAGGAACCACAACTCATGGCTAGTGAACCATTTGATGTTTATACAAAGAGATTCTCCCTCTAGTTTTAAATGTATGCTTCGTTAGTTGTCATTTTCTTCTTCCATCCAAAAAAGTATTTTCTTTTTTGTGTCCCTTACATTTTTAAAAAGTTCTTATTTTTATTGATTTTCATTAACTTCAAGTTAATTGTGTTTGTTCATTTAAAAGTTTTTAAGCCATTATTCAAATAAAAACTTAGAAAGTTAGGGACCCAAAAAGGGAAAAAACATTTTTAGATGGAAATTACAAAACTAACCAAAACTCAGGTAAAAAATGGCAATTAACTCTTCCTTGGATTTGTACAATTTTAAAATTTTCAATGTAATTCATGGCATGTTTCATGTGTGAATGTGGATTCATTAATATTATATGTTCCTATTAAAAATATTGTTTCCATGTGTTCATTGTAAACCCAGGCGTCTTCTGATGTTACGGATTAACCAAAATTCGAGTAGGCTCCTCCTATATTGTTGATATTCTTGTGTTCTAGCACAAATTGAAAGCAAGGAGAACATGAGGAAATAATTGCTATATTGGGTGAGAAACAAGAGGATTTTACGCCATTTAAGTATTTAATAATTCTTAATGCAAAAAACATATTTTAGAGTAAATTACATATTATGTTATTTATTAATACATGAAATTACACCATATGTACTTTAGTTACAATAATTACATTGTATTTCATTTTTTTATAAAATTTGCATATAGTATTATATAGTAACATCCATCTAATATCATAGTTAAGTCAGACATATGCCCCTCACATGAGGGACATATATTATTGTGCTAAAGATGATTATGTATATTAAAAAATTTAGATATTTGTATTTCGGATATCCAAAAATTTGGTATTGATTTTGGAACTTTTAAGATATTAGAATATCCGATCACCCGAAAACTCAAAATTATTTTTTTGTTACTATTTTAAAGTGTTAAACGTTATTTTATTTAATGTGTGTTTTTTTACATTATTTTTATATTAACATATATCTAATTATTGCAAAAAATGAAGTTCAAATCTGAATCCCAATCCCAATCCCAATCCGTATCCGAAATTTCGAATATCTAAATTTCGGATATTTGGAATTGATATATGAATTTTAAATATCCGGAATTTCATATACGGATACTGATGGTAATTTTTACTATCCAAAATTTTCAGATATTCAACTTTGAACACCCTAACATGAAGGCGATAGGAATGAAGCAACGTAAAATTATTTTTGACTTATTATAGGCATGTAATATATATAATGCCTCTTATGTGAGTAGTAATGCCTGACTTAACTGTGAATCTTGATGGGTTAATGTAATGGACGATAATTGTGCAAATTATTTTAGAAAAGCACATTCCATGTAATTATTAAAACTAAAACACATAACATGTAATTCTATATATTAATAAAGGACATAATTTGTAATTTACTCTATAGTTTATGTTCAAAATAATTATCCACTTATGAAAACATATATACAATAAAAGATACAACTAAAAAATTATTATTGTTATAGTTATCGTTGTCGTTGTCGTTGTCGTTGTCGTTGTCGTTGTCGTTGTCGTTGTCGTTGTCGTTGTCGTTGTCGTTGTCGTTGTCGTTGTCGTTGTCGTTGTCGTTTTCGTT
>BJCM01268504.1:0-14521 GCA_018326385.1 Flaveria bidentis
GTATCGGTTCTTTATTGTCAACTTATTCAGCTCACGGTAGTCAATACACATCCTCATACTACCGTCTTTCTTCTTCACGAATAAGACCAGAGCACCCCAAGGAGAGATACTCGGTCTAATAAACCCCTTATTAAGCAGCTCTTGCAATTGCTCCATCAAATCTTTCATCTCAGTCGGAGCCAACCGATACGGTGCCTTGGCAACAGGTTGGGCACCTAGTATCAAATCAATCTGAAACTCGATCTCTCGGTCAGGTGGTACTCCTGATAAGTCTTCGGGAAACACATCTAGATAGTCACACATAACCTGGACATCGGATAGCTGCGGTGTTGGTGTATCCACGTCCTTTACATAAGTCAAGTAGGCACTACATCCATGCCTCATGCACTTTCCTGCCACCGCCATTGATATCATCTTCAGGATCGTAGTGACTCGATCACCATAAACCATTACCAAACTCCCTTCAGGCGTTGTCAAATGAATCATCTTCTTGCGACACATAATGTTCACCTCGTAGTCCGTTAACCAATCCATCCCAAGAACCACATCGAAACCACCTAAGGTCATCACGAATGGTCTAACTGGAAACTTGTGACCTTCTAATTCCACTTCACATCCTTCTATCATCTCAGAAATCCTAGTAGACTTACCTATGATAGTTTCTATATCAAAGGGCACATCTATATTCTTACTACTAACAGGAAATTTAGCACAGAAAGCAGTAGAAATGAAACTTTTACTAGCACCAGAATCGAATAACAGAGAGGCTAAAGTTTGGTTTACTAGAAAGGTACCTGACACAACATCAATGTCCGTCCTAGCCTCCTCCTGCGTCATTGTGAACGGTCTGACGCTCACCCTCGGTCCTTCACCTCCCGTCTTCTTCACCCTAGAACCCTCAGCCTTTGGCTTCTTACAGTCTCTACTCATGTGACCCTCTCCACCACAGTTAAAACATCAGACCGTACGACAATCCTTTGCTATATGCCCCGTCTTCCCATATTTGAAGCATAAGTTCGATCCCAACCTACATTCTCTGATATGCTCCCTTCCATATTTGCCACACTTCTTCGACCCCGCACCAGATGTGACCACACGGCGGTCATCCACCCGTGCCTTCTTGTTACTCGTCGGGACACCACCTCAACCAAACCTTTCCCACTCCAATGTCGATCACCACCACCTTTATTGCTACTTTCGGCCACCACCACAGTTCTCTCATCATACAACCTCACTACCAAATCAACCGCCGACTTAAACGTGCTCGGCCGGGCGGTGATCATGTGCCTGCGGATGTCCGCTGGCAAGCCTTGAATATACCTCTTGATCTTTCGTGATAGAGGCGTCACCTGATCCGGCACCGGCCGTGCCATTTTGTTGAATTTGATGGTGTATTGTTGATGTGTCATGGTTCCCGCCTCCAGCTGCAGGAATTCCATTTCCACCTTATCCATTTCCCTGTGAGGACAGAACTCCTCAATCACCAACTTTTTCAGCTTAGACCACTTCATTCTCCTAATTGCCCGACTACCATTACCCTCAGCTTGGACTATATTGTCCCACCAGCACAGAGCCGAGTCCACAAACGGGTGGGCAACAAATTTCACCTTCTGTTCCTCTCGGCACTTGCTGATATTCAAAACAGCTTCCATTTCTCTCACCCATCGGTGAGCAGCAGCAGCAGTGCCATTACCATCAAAAGTAAGGGGCTTGCACCTTTGAAACGCCCCATAGTTACAGCCTCGTGCCACCTCCAGCGCAGGCTCTTCTTCTTCCTCTTCTTCTTCGTCATCAGACAGAACCATCTCAGTCTCGGGCTGTCTTCTTTCGCCTATAGGTCTACTTCTTTCCTTCTTTTCTCCTTCCCTCACAGCCTTGATAAAATCGGTCACCACAAATGGTAAGATTGTCTGCATGAACTGATGCACCTCTTCGACAACAGCCTCCTTCACTGAGGCCCTTAAGTAAGCACTCTCATCACCGCCTTCTGGATGAGGGGTCTTTTGTTCTTCATGAACCACCTTTTTGGCTCTAGGCCTTCCTCTCATAGCCCGTGGTTCAGCACCACGGCCTCCACCACGTGAAGCTTTAGATGATCTACCACCGGCCATCCTCAACACACACTGAAAGATTTAAACACCAACACGGTCATTCAAGGGAATAGCTCAGTTTATGTCAAGTATAGTAAGTCCCTAATTATAGTGGCAAATTGTGATTAGCCACTTACTTTACTCTTCATACCCCAAGCATTACCTATCCTAACTACATCAGTATCTAAATCTACAAGCAGCACATAAACCACATAACATGCGCATGTAATACCGGTTAATCATTAAAAAATACCTGATGGCACGCAGCTACTCGGACTGGCATCCCTTCCCTTTCCATCCCATTCTCAGTTTAAGTTTAGGTTTATTTTGAAAATTTACCTGTTTCACTTAAACTTTGGCTTTGATACCAACTTGTAAGGCTCTGTTCCCTAGACGCTTACAACTGGCTAATCATTGCTCATAAACATATAATTACATTTAACTTTCATAAAACATCACAGCGGAACATCAAAATAACTTTTCATTTCATTATAGGTGCTTTTGAAAGTTAATACAATCATTCATTTCGAAACATCGTTCATTCGCATTACAATGCAAAAACATTATACAAAAGAATGCCATCCAAAAGAGCCAAGTAGTCACCCCGTGCCATCCTCAGCAACCTTACCTACCAACTAGAAAAATGCATAAAAATTCAGCGTTGCTGAGTGAGTTATAGTTTTATAATAAAACATACTTTACTTTCATTAAAAACGTTCTTTACTTTTGCATATGATCACACATCATACGTACACATAGATAATATCATTATTATCTTCATCATTCATTTATTAACTTCCATTCATTCATGCTTTCTTACTTTCATTCATACGTTCATCATTACTTCTTTTCATTCTATCAAAAACCTTGAATTTTACCCCACCATTATGCATAAAGCTGGTACTAGCCCGGGGTTTATCATAGACCCCCTATCATGGCGCACAACAGCCTGGCCACAGTACCTAGGGTAAATTCAGGTGTGCCATTGTCATGTGCTATACCCGCCGTCATGCATAAAGCTGATACTGGGCCGAGGTCTATTATAGACCCCCCGTCATGGCGCACAGTAGCCTGGCCACAATATCTAGGGTAAGAGACAAAGGTTTTATACAAATGGTCGGTCATAAAGACGGACACCGGTGTGCATCCTTCTGGGGTAGCTAACCCACACACCGTTGAACTAACACCCTTCATTGGGCGTGTTTCCACATACAAGGCTTGCAAGACTTACTTTACTTTCCTTCGTTCATTAATGCATGCATTCTTTCATCATGTTCCTCTTTTCATTATCTTCCACTTTACGTTACATAATACTTTAATTTCATTCATTATCATTCAACGTAAAGCCATGGAAAAATAAACATACAATGCAAGGAACATCAACATACACAGTCAACATCATCATATAGGGCATCATACATACATAACATACATCATACATACCATCATGCATAAGCATCAATCATACATCATAACATGCCTATCATAACATCTATCACCTCAAAAGTCAACTTACATAGCCCCTGGGAACCTCCCAAGTCAAAGCCTACATTTCACTTTTTCCCCAAAAAGTCAGAAAATATTCTAAATGTTCATCCGCATTTCCCCTTTTGTTCATCTGCATTTCTTTTACTCATCAACATTTGTTCATCCGCATTGACTTTACTCATTCGCATTTGTCAATGCTCATCCGCATTTGTTCAGTCGCATGAACTTACTCATCCGCATTTCTTTTACTCATCCGCATTTGTTCAATCGCATGAACTTACTCATACGCATTTCTTTTACTCATCCGCATTTCTTTTACTCATCCACATTGACTTTACTCATCCGCATTAACTTTGTTCATCCGCATTTGTTACTCATCGGTATTTCCCACACTTAAGCAGTTTTTTCTAACTTAGGCGTATGAACTACTGTTTGGGCGCATGAGCAGCCTAGGGCACACTTATCATCATAATTCGGTCCCCAAACATCATCTATCATGTTTTAAGCTTAAATCATGCCTTCTAAGACTTAGAAGCACAACCATAACATCATCAAGCATGAACATAGTCCAAAATGATACCATACCCGCAACATACACACATTCATACATACGGGTATGAAACCCTAGTTTTATACGAAGTTCATACATGCATTTCCAGCCCCAAAATCAGTTAAAACATGTAAAAGAGGGGTTCTAGAACTCACATTTTCAGCTCTTGAGTATGGCTTTTTCCAAACTCATTTGCAATTGAGTTCAACCACCTAGAAACCCACTAAAACATACAACCGAACACACACAACACACATGAGCATAAACCCGAGGACATAACCGGTTAAGAACACCATAAAACCATGAATTGTTACCTTGAATTCGAATTCTTTCTTGTTCTTCTTTTTAAAACTGAGAGTTTCAACTCCTTTTCTTTCTCTCTGTAACAAGATTCGAAGATTTGGGTGTTGTAAGAAGAGATTGGGCGGCCATGCCCACTTTACACCCACTTTTCCAGCTTTTTGTCCTTTTTGACACTTTTTACCCCTTAACTTGGGTAAAATATCCTTTCTTTCTTTTTCCTCACTTTATTCTTTCTTTCTTTGACTTTAAAAATAACCAGGTGTTACAGAGATAAACCAGAATTATAACTTTTCAGAAAACCACAAGATTTTATGGATGAAAGCAAAGTTGAATATGGTGTTAAAAGAGTAGTAAACTATTTAAACTCGAGTTTGTACTTGGGCATGCTTTGCGTGCCTTAAAGACAGGAAACCAAGGGTTAAACAAACATACATATCTTGAATATTGGGTTTAAAGTTTCCATCTTTATAGCCAGGACTTAACAATTACACCGAACAACATCAAACCAATAATAGACCTTCTAGGAAATTGTCAAAACACTACTGGTTGTGGATGCTCCCCAAAAACTGCTGTTAAATTTAAAGTTCATTAGTGGGGGATTTTCTTTTCATTAGTGATTATGTGGGGGATTGAGTTAAATTTAAAGTTCATATAGCTTCAAAAGTGTTGATTATTCTTAAATTTAAAATCCTTGACTAATGTACAAAGAGCATGCTTTGACTTTCATTTGGTAAAAAAAAGCATGGGTTATCGTAGAAAAAAAATATTTGTGGATTTGCTTCCAAGGGTGGGTGGTGAATGAAATAGTTATGTGTAACAAATTTCTGGTTTTCCTACAACAACATCAATAGATCTTCAATAATTAACAAATAACCATTTTTTAATGATTCAAAATGGTTTATGAAGGTAACTTCTTTCCCAACACCTGTGATTTTTATGTTTAGAAAATTCAAAATTTTGCAAAATTTGTTACAGTTGCATAATTTTTTATAATATGCTTAAATCTAATTATTCAAAATTTTCAACTCATCCCATTTAATTTCTTCTTTGAATCAACCAACTTAGGTAATGCCATTTTATTCTTACCTTTAATCATTACAAACAATCAATAGTATTCCAAAGGTAAGAATAAAATTAAAACAAAATAGAATCTTCAAAATCAACACCAAAATAATGAAACCGATTCATAGCTCCAAATCAAGAATCTTGTTAAAATCAGTAAGTTCAATAGAAAGATAAACCTGAACGATTTAAGAATGGTCTCGAAGATTAACAAAAGTGACTTCATCACGGGCCTGATGAAGTGCCACCAACCACACAATCTAACCTTGTGCTTATTCTTCTTAGTAGCAGTCAACCAGACAGCCACCACCATTCTCGTCTAACATACCATGTCCAGCACCACGGCATCGCGACCTCATGCTCCGGAATGGGGAGCAACAAGTGATCAACGTTCGATTTTGGGAACACCACCCGCAATTACGAATTGGGAAGGGATACATGATAATAACGATGATCGGAGAAGGGCAAAGAGAGCTTGAATAAAAAACCGATTAGAACCAAAGGTGCTTATGGAAAAGAACCTGAAATAATGACTTGTGCACAAAGCATAGGTTGCTTGGGCGCATTTGACAGTTTCTATTATGTTACGTGTCACAATAAGAAGGTCTAATAAATACTTTTGTAATAGATGAAGGGGTTTTCTGTAAATGTTGTAGATCAGTTAGTTGTCGTCTAAAACTGATTGTAACGAACTCATTTGGGGATTATTCAATTGAAGAACATTTCTCTCTTTTTCTCTCTATTATTCTCTTTTGAACTTTGAATTGCATTAGTGGTATCAGAGTTTTCGATCCTCATCGGAGCTCCAATTATCATTCAATCATGGCTAACAACACTCGTAATCAAGAAATTGATAAAGCGTTGAAGGACCACGATAGAGCTTTTGTTGAATTGATGCCTTTTTCATCGGAAACTAGTCGTCTGATTGCGTAATTATGAGCTATGGTAGAACAATTGTTGATCAATCACACAACTCCAGAGGTCATTCACGGTTCCGGATCGATCGGTGGTGAACATAACGATGATAGGAATCATTATCGAATGACAAGCTTAGGGAAGCTTGATATTCCAAAATTTAATGGCAAATCGGTGCAAGGATGGGTCTATATGTGTATGCAATTCTTCATAATGGATGGAGCTCCAAAGAATATGAAATTGAGGTATGCAGTGATTCATTTGAAGGATGAAGCGTTGGAATGGCATCAATCCTTTATGCATTCGAGAGGAGCCACTGTAGCCAAGCTTAATTGATGGATTATGTTAGTGCTATCATAAATCGGTTCTCGAATGTTCTGTATCAAGATCCAATGGAAGAGATAGCTCTACTCAAACAGGAAGACGATTATGAAGATTACTACAACAAATTCGATTATTTTGCCAATAAGGTAACAATTACTGATTCTCAGGCTGTCAGTCTATTTTTGAAAGGGTTAAAGGAGGAAATCTGAGGCCCTGTGAAGATGTTCCAACCAAAATCAATGAATGAAGCTTATGGTTTGGTGCGAATTCAGAATATGAATTATAACAACTTTAGGAAGAAGATATCCTAAGGTTCATCGGGTTCGAATGGTTCGAATCAAAAGGTTTGGTCTAGTGTACCTAAATTCACTAATTCTAATAATGCACATCGATTACCGTTGTTTGCCAACACTGGTAACGAAACTGGGAAGTTCCACGACACCAACCATTAACAACCGAAATACGAAGACTTTCCCAGCAAAGAAATGGTTGTTAAAAGAGCTAACGGTGAATGTTTCTGGTGTCCAAAAAAGTTTACTCTGTGTTATCAATGTAAGAAGAAGCAATTATTTCTAATAGAAGTGGATGGTGAGGAAGATGAAGTTCAATAAGTGGAGAGAGTATGTGTGGAGTCACAGGGTTTGGATCCGTAGTTATCCATTAATGCAATGTGTGAGAGTCACTTTTTTTCTACAATGCGAGTGTTGGGATCCTTAAGCACCCCACAACTTCATATCCTAATCAACTCTCGTTCGACACATAATTTCATTAATGATAAATTGGAAAAGAAATTACAATGTGAAATTCATGATATTAAGCCACTAAAGATTTCTATATAGCTGATGGTAAACAACTACTTTGTAAACAGTCTTGCCCCCATTTCCAATGGTGTATGCAAGGTAGATGGTATACAACAGAAGTTTTATTGATTCCTTTGGAAAACTATGATATAATCTTAGGGTTTCAGTGGTTACTTCCCCTGAATGATATTCTCTGGAACTTCAATAACTTGACAATGCGGTTCGTGGTAGATGATGAGCATTGTGAGTTAAAGGGAATTGAAGATAATATATGGTCCTTATGTTCGGTAGAGTCATTGTCCAAACTTCTTTACAACATGATCACACATCGGCTCATGTATGTAGTATGCAATTGGTGGCTGATCTGGAGGCAAAGATGGTTGATTCAAAAGTGGTGTAGGTTCGGTTTAATGAAGCTCTTAATGCTTTGTTAGACAAGTTCAGTGATGTCTTTGCTATGCCCAGTTCATTACCACCTGAGCGTAGCTGTGACCACCACATTATCCTTCATGAAGGGGTTCAACCTATCAACCAAAAACCGTATAGATATCTGGTAGGACAAAAATATATGATCCCTAGTGATTTGAAGGAAACGGGCGTGATTCACGATAGTTGTAGTGCCTTTGCAGCTCCGGTGGTGTTAGTTAAAAAGAAAGATGGGCAATGGCGAATGCATATGGATTATAGACAATTAAATGATGCCACAGTGAAGAATAAATTCCCGATTCCCCTTATTGAAGAACTATTAGATGAATTGGGTCAAGCTGTTGTATTCTCCAATCTTGATCTATGTTCCGGTTATCATCAAATTCGTATGCACAAGGATGACATCCCCAAGACAACATTCCGAACTCACGAAGGTCATTTTGAATTTTTGGTTATGTTGTTTGGCTTAACAATGCACCGGCTACATTCCAATCTTTAATGAACTCAATCTTTAAGTCACTATTACGTAAAGGAGTTCTATTCTTCTTTGATGACAACAAATCAATGGATCAGCATTTGCTTTTGTTGGAACAAGTATTATAGCTGCTGTGTATTAACAAACTGTTTGCTAAATGCTCTAAATGTACATTTGGTGGTACGGATGTGGAGTATCTTGGATATGTAATTCCGGGTGCAGGGGTTCATATAGACCCGACCAATATCGAAGCTATTCAGAATTGGCCACTGTCTTCCACTGTTAAACAACTAAGGGGTTTCTTGGGTCTAGCTAGATATTATGGTCGTTTTATCCACTCTTATGGTATCATTTCATGACCTCTTACTTATTTATTAAAAAAAGATGCATTCGTGTGGAATCCTTAGGCTCAAGTTGCTTTCGACAATCTCAAACAAGCTCTTATGTCAGCTCCGGTTTTAGCTTTACCTAATTTTTCAAAGACTTTGTTATAGAGACTGATGCTTCTACATTAGGTCTTGGAGTTGTTCTAATGCAAGACAATCCACCCAATTTCTTATATTAGTAAAACTTTATCTCCTCGGAAGCAAGTTTTAACAATTTACAAAGAAGAGTTGTTAGCTATTTTAATGACAGTTAAAACTTGGCACTACTATCTCATTGTTGGCCATTTTATAATCCGCACCGATCACCAAAGCTTAAAGTTTCCGTTAGGACAGAAGGTAACCACTCCACTACAACATACTTGGTTAGATAAACTCATGAACTATATGAAATTGTCTATAAACAAGTTCATGAGAATATTGCAGTTGATGTTCTTTCTCGGGTGCAAGGTGTTACCATTTTTGCCATGAATATATCTAATATTGACCCACTTCTGCTGCAAAGTATAGCTGTGAGTTGGGAGAACGAATCGGATGTGGTCCGGATTGTTGAATCATTAAAGATAGGTCATTCCATTACTCGTTATTCTTGGGTAGCCAACGCCCTGAACAAAAACAATAAATTTGTCGTGGGGTATGATCACGCTTTGATGAATGATATCATTCTTTTGTTTCATGCATCTCCTATGGGTGGGCAGTCAGGAAAGCATGCCATAGTTCAACGTATACATGCTATTTTCTATTGGAAAGGCTTAGAGAAAATGGTGGGCCATTTCATTCGTCATTGTGATGTGTGTAAAAGGGCCAAGTCGGAAAATATGCCTTCCCCGGGGCTATTGCAGCCTTTATCAATTCCCACTTCCATATTTATAGAGCTCTCTATGGATTTTGTTGGGGGATTACCACTTTCCAAGGGTAAAGACACTATCTTGGTGGTTGTAGACCGTTAAACAAAATATGCACACCTTATCCCCTTAATCATCCTTTTACCGCAACTATGGTTACTTAACATTTTCTTGCCCAGTCTCTATTGTTTCGGACCGTGATCCTATTTTCTTGAGTAAATTTTGGCAAGAGTTTATGAATTTACAAGGGATCACTGTCTCATTGTCTACAGCCTTTCACCGTCAATCGGAAGACCAAACGGAAGTGGTCAATCGTTGCATCGAGAGTTAATTTCGCTGCATGGTAATGGAAAGACCTTCTTCTTGGGCTACATGGTTGTCTCTTGTAGAATGGTGGTATAATACTTTCTTCCACTTTGCAATTAAGATGACACCTTTCTGGGCGTTATATGGTTATGACCCACCTCTCCACATTTCATATGTTCCACGTGATTCTAGTGATATGGATGTGGACATCTTGATGCGTTATAGAGTAACAACTATTCAGGTTGTTAGGACAGTTTAGGTACGGAGTACTAACTGATTTACGTGTATCCCAAACCAAATAGTGTGGAATCCTATTTGATTGGCGATCCAATCAGTGAGAACGCAAGTATAATCGATCTAAGAATGAACCACAATATTAAGAACGATTGTAAGATGATTAACTACGATCTATGAACTTGAAATAGGTTTTCTTGAGTCTCTGGACGGCTAGGGTACGATTATGTGTGTAGGTATTCGAATTGTTGCATTTTTCCACAAATTAAGTGGTATTTATAAGTTAGGGTTTTCCATTCGTATGACTGAACCATTAGAATGGTTCAGTCGTTCGACTGAAGCATGCGGTTGATTCATCCGCACGACTGAATGTTTAGTCGTGCGACTGAGTCAATCTTATGTCACAATCGTGCGACTAATCTAGTCTCCTGGTTCAGTCGTGCGACTGGTCCATTAGCATGAAGAATTCATGCGTATGGTCCATTAGCATGGTCCATTCGCATGAGAACTTCACACGATTAAGTTTAAACACGTTTCTCAACCATTATTGACTAAGAACTACGTAAACAACCATAACCTATATAGTTAGTTCAATATGTGTTATCACACAATAAGCAATAAAATATTAAACATTATAAGCATCACCAACACATTTCATTTCATTCATACCCATTCAGTTACATATACATAAGACATGAAAGACATTTTACATTGAGCTCCTAAACTAGGTACACATGTATTTACAAACTCCCCCTTGGACCTAGTTTACATCATTGGCTAACATTCTTCATCAGCTCATCAAACTTCTTGTACTTCTCCTCTCTTGTAACTCCGACGTTTATCTCAAATGCGAAACAGAGTCTAATAACATTTTGGAACTGGTGGGCTTGTACAATGTCTTGCAAATCATAAAACAGTGGCCACTTGTACAATGTGTATACATCATCAGCAGATATGTTAGTCAGCGACATTGGGTCAAATACCGGAATAGTATCCATTTGGCCCTCTTTTTGCAAGACTATAACAGCTTCACCTCTTCTCCAATCGTAGTACCACCACTTAAAGTGTGGAGTGAAGTCCTGTGGCATTTCCCTTAGAGGGATTCTTGACATTATGCATGGAAGACTCCACTTCAACACTATCTTTGGCTTTCCAGTAGTAGAATCAACTTCAGACCGTCTGATGTACCTTGTCGGTTGTTGAGGCCTGAAGTTAACCCACCTGGTGTGGTACTCTTTCCTCAATGCATCCTCAAACAAGCCTGACATTTTCTTTGGATTAGGATATAGCAACTTCAGTTTAGCCAGCTGGTTGAGCTCAAAACCAGGGAGAGTCTTTAGATCATGTGGGAATCTGAAGTACTCTATTCCCTTCTCCCTTTTGACAACATAAATATTTAGATCCTTAAAATATGCCCAAGCTATAATCTTTCCTGACACCTTTAGATGCTTCTTCACTTTGTAGAGCTTGGTGTAGGCACTCGGCTTTGGAGCAGTGCGTTGGGCCCGGATCTCTGCAAAACAAGCCGCCCATTCAGCCTTCTTTAAGTCAACATCAGCGTCCGAGGCTTGAGCTTGGCTTTCTGACTTCTCTGCCTCCTTCTCCATCGTATCCAGTTTGTCATATGTACTACTGTCGAGAGTATCCTCAATCTTAGGAACCACATTTTCCTCTCGATCAATATATTCTAGATAATGTTGTGTTGTGATGTCTTCAAGCTCTATATCGTCCACATCATTAAGCTTGGCGTCACTATCCACATCAACGGTATGGGCATCCTTAACAATTTCATCTTGATTTAGCCGGAACATCTCCACAAGTTGCTCATCAGTAAGGTCATGAATTATTTCTCCTTCTTCAGGAGTATAACTCACAGACCTCCTAACAATCCATTGCAAATCAAGTATCATAGTGAATTGAGACTTGATTTGCTATAGGGGAGCAACATCATACTCATCTTGCTGAGATGGTTGATCTGCTTGATTTAAACATTTAACACATCAATCATTTGTCAATAATCAAGACAATTAAATAGCAAATATATATAAACATTAAGTACATAAGTTTAATACATGATTCAATTACACAAGATTTAAAATTACATATTACTTTTATCCTGAATCATTTGCTCTTCTGCAGGCGGAGCTGAGGACGAGGCTCCCTGATCCTGTGCCTTCTTGGAGCGTCTTTCTCTAGCTTGAGTGTCAGCCCATGCAGCCGTAACATCTCCTTCCTCATCATCTCCTCCCTCTTTCTCTCCTGCACCATCATCACCTCCTTCTGTCTCATCCTCATCATCATCGTCATCATCCTCATCCTCATCGTCATCACCATCATCATCATCTCCCTCTCTGATCTTGAGAGGCTCATCTTTAAAGCCTTTGAGCCTCAGCATCAACTTCTTGTTTTGCACCTCAAGATCATGTATCCTTTGTACCGATGAGGTCTGCTACTTACGAAGCTCAGCTATCTCCCGAGCCTGGGAGACAGTGAGGTCCATCAGCTGATTGAGCTGAGTAGCTCGCTTCTCATCAGTAGCTAGCAGCTTAAGCACAATCCGGCTAAGATTGGCCAGCTGCTCCTCTATCCCAACTATGGTGAGAGAGGATCCAAAAGTCAGTGGGACCTGAGATGAGGTCCCAGTTGTGTGGGTGGTGGTAGTGGTGGTGGATGTAGTGTAGATGGGTGGTGGCATAGGTGTAGATGGTGGAGGGGTGGCTGTAGCAGTGGAAGGTGGAGCTGTGGTAGTAATGGTGGGTAGAGTGGTAGTGGTGGTGGTGGGTGAGGTAGTGGTGGTGGTAGCTGTGGTGGTGGGTGAAGAGGTAGTGATCAACATGTACCTCCGTCTCTTGGGCTTCATCCAGTGAGGCTGAGCCATCCTCTTTTTCCTCGAACCCTTCGAGGCGGATGCTCCCCCTGGGATGTTGGGCTGATCTGGGGTGTAGGTAGGATCAGTCGTAGTCTCCCCAGACTCGCCCGAGCGTCCAATAACCGCCTGAATCCCTCGCTCGGTGGCAACTACCCTGCTGCCCACCATTCGAGTCAAGGGCTCCTCATCCGACCCCTCCTCCTCATTAGGTCAGAAGTCCTGATGGAATCCAGCTGGCTCTGCTCCTCCTCTGGTGGATGATGGAGATGTCACATCAGTAGTAGTGGCCCTAGATTGAGTGGGGCCATCATCTCCACCATCACCGCTATCATCATCGTCAGAATCGTCACCAGGGAACACGATCTGCTTAGTGTCTGAGTCACTGTCATCGTGGCACCACTTCCTCCAAGCTGGCGCCACATAATCATCATGGGCCAGATGCCCAAACAGTCGCCTGACAGGGGGTTTTACCTGCTTCCCCTATACACTTTCATCCTACCTAAGGTGGTATCATCCATCACCTCAAACACCACGACATCCTCTTTCTCCTTTGGCAGCAACGGGAGCTTTTGGTCAATAATCATCTGCATAAAGTGAGGGTATATGAAAAAGCCCTCCTTTCCCTTCGCCTCGATGTTCTCCACCAGGTAGGTGAAGATCATCCTCAAGAAGCTGAACGGATGGTTCAGCACCAACGCCACATAGGCGTTCTAAATCTGATCTGACAGCTCATCGAAGCCTCCCTTCCTTGAGCCAATGCTCTTCAGCAGCACATGGGCCAAGTACTTAAATTGGGGGCACAGGTTGCTCTTGTTGAGCACACCTGCGTTGATATCCCCCGAGTATTTGGCCCGCAGAAAACAGCCTCGTACGGTCGGTGAGTGTAGTCGTGTAGGGCAGTTAGCATCATCCCCAAACTCCAAGATTGTCCTGAGATCTTCCTCGGTGATCTCTATAGCCTGACCAAAAATGGAGCTCCTGATACAGTGGGGCTCTAAGGACCTATCGACCACAGCGATTTCCTGATACAGTGGGGCTCATACGCATGGTTCATGTTGGACCAAAAGAACCAATGAGCCAGATCAGAAAAACCTTTAAGTCCCACAGACATCATAACAACTGAAGATGTCTACAACAGTCTGAAGACAGTCTGAAGACAAAGTCTGAAGACAAAGTCTGAAGACAAAGTCTGAAGACAAAGTCTAAAGACAACAGTTGAAGACAAAGTCTGAAGACAAAGTCTAAAGACAACAGCTAAAGACAAAGTCTGAAGACAACAGCTGAAGACAAAGTCTGAAGACAAAGTCTGAAAACAAAGTCTGAAGACAACAGCTGAAGACAAAGTCTGAAGACAAAGTCTGAAGACAAAGTCTGAAGACAAAGTCTGAAAACAAAGTCTGAAGACAACAGCTGAAGACAAAGTCTGAAGACAACGTCTGAAGACAAAGCTG
>BJCM01268505.1:0-14162 GCA_018326385.1 Flaveria bidentis
GGAGGAATTCTGCAAAGAAAAGGGAATTGTGCACCAGTTCACATCTGCCTACACTCCTCAAATGAACGGAGTTGCTGAGATACAGAATCGAAGCTTGATAGAGACAGTCCAGACGATGCTAGCAGACTCGAAAATGCCTATCCAATTTTGGAACGAGGCAGTAGCTAATGCATGTTATACCCTCAATCGAGTCTTAGTGGTCAAACATCACGGTAAAACGTGCTATGAGCTGCTCCAACGACGTAAACCAAATCTGGAGTACCTCGAGCCACTTGGCATACCATGTACACTACTGAAGAAAACTCAGTTAAGGAAGTTCAGCAAGAAGGCCAAAGAAGGAATTTTCTTAGGATACAACATATCGAATAAGAGAGTTTATAACAACGGAACGGGTCTAGTAGAAGTGTGGTGCAACGTTGATCTACAGAGATATACCACCCCCTTGTTGGAAAAGGACCCTTATTCTTTTTCGACTATGATGGATTCATTAAGTCCTTCAACATCCCTCTCTCCCTTCCTGAGGATGAGTTATTGACCAGAATGATGTACGAGGTGTTAAATACACCTTCACTAGACCCGACTACCTCCGCGTCACAAGGTGAGTCTTCTAGTTCTTCAGGCTCCTCTGATGATGAAGACATGGCAAATGATCAGGTGGATCAGGAGGAACAAGTTCCTAGTACTACAAGTACACAAGCATCAGATGTTGATGCCTCTGATACTTCGGAACCTCACACTCCCACTGCCTCAGATACTGAACCTGGTGTTCACAATCTGGATAATGAGGTAGTTGTTCCCACCACTCCTAGATCACGACTAAATGTTTATCATCCTTTATACAATGTCATTGGAGATGTTTGATCAGGAGTACAGACAAGAAATCAGCTATTCTCAGCTGATTATGCCTCAGTAATGGAAAAGGGATATCTTCACGATGGTGCGTATCGATGTTTTGTGTCTCAATTTGAGCCAAAAATATGTTAGTGAAGCCCTAAACGACGAGGCATGGGTGAGTGCCATGCATGAAGAACTTCTTCAATTCAAGAAGTTAGGTGTATGGACACCGGTGGATAGACCTAAAGGTGCTAAAGTCATTGGTACCAAATGGGTCTCGAAATGTAAGAAAGATAACCAAGGGGTCATAATAAGAAACAAGGCTCGACTTGTAGTTCAAGGATTTTGACAAGTCGAGGGTATTAATTACAATGAAGTGTTTGCACCTGTGGCAAGAATGGAAGCAATCCTTATGTTCCTAGCCTATGCATCTTACATGAAGATCAAAGTTTACCAAATAGATGTAAAGAGTGCATTCCTTCCTCGTGAAATCCGGGAGACAGTGTACGTTAGTCAACCCGAAGGATTTGAGGATCTGTATCATCGGAACAAAGTTTACAAACTAGATAAGGCTCTCTACAAGCTCTATCAAGCCCCAAGAGCATGGTATGAAAAGCTCTCGACTCATCTTGTGAAACACGGATTTCGTAAAGGAGTGATTGACTGTACACTGTTTATCATAGAAAAGGATGGTGACTCAGTGCTAGTTCAGATCTATGTTGATGACATAATCTTTGGTTCAAAAAACGAAGCATTATGCAAAGAATTTGAAGCATTAATGAAAGCTTAATTTGAAATGAGTGCCATGGGAGAGATGAAATTCTTTCTCGGGTTACAGGTGGATCAGACACCAAAGGTAATATTTCTACATCAGACCAAGTATGTTGGCGATATTCTCAGTCAGTTCGATATGGAGAATGCTTCGGCAGCTGGGACTCCACCGGCTACTAACGACGATGTGGCACCCGACGAAAATAGTGATCTGGTGGATGCCACCATGTACCGAGGAATGATCGGATCCCTCATGTACCTCACTGCCTCATGACCTGATATCATGTATGCGACGTGTCTGCTCCAGATATCAGGCGAAACCGAAAGTCAACCATCTCATAGGAGTCAAAAGGATATTTCGTTATCTGAAGGGTACTACAAGACTTGGGTTGTGGTATCCTCATGACGATGACTTTAAGCTTACAGCATATAGCGATTCAGATTATGGCGGCTACAAAATGAACTACAAGTCAACTTCAGCAGGATGTCAATTCTTTGGGAGAAGATTAGTCACGTGGCAGTGTAAGAAGCAGAAATTGGTTGCCCTGTCAACTTGTGAAGTTGAATACGTTGCTGCTGCAAGCTGCTGTTCACAAATCATCTGGATTCAACAACAAATTTGGGACTACGGTTTGAAATTCTCTAATACTCCTATATTTGTTGATAATTCTGCTGCTATAGCCGTCACTAAAAATCATGTCCAACATCCTAAGACCAAACACATCAGAATTAAATATCACTTTATACGTGATTGTTTTGAAAAGAATTTAATCGATGTTGTTAAAATTAATACGGATTTTCAACGCGCTGACCTCTACACAAAAGCTTTTGATAAACCAAGATTTTTATATCTATTAGAGGTCAACGAGGTGAAAAAGAAAAGTGAATTGATTCCAGAAGATGACAATACATAGTCCGACGAGTAGAGTTTTATTTATTTTATTTTATTTTGTTTTATTTTATTTCTTCGCCTATTAAAATTCTAAACGTACAAACATTTTCGGTTTTAGAATTTTAGGGGGAGAATATGTTAGATTACATTATTAAAAAAACGAGGGAGAAGGACAACTTTGCTAAAAAGAAAGAAATCAAATTTGTGACATTGATTCAACGAAGTTGGAAAATGATAAGGTTTAACTACTCATGATGCAAAATTCCAAGTTAAGTCTGAATAGTCAAAGCAAAATAAAAGGAAAGATGATAGGTAAACTAGTACTCTACTATGGTAACATACAGAAAGTAGACCTAGAGGTTGTTGGCTCATTAGATGATGTGCCGGTAGATTCAACACAATAGATAAGTAGACCTCATTGGTGATTTCAAGCTCAAACTAAGTTGTTCAATAAGCTGTGGGTTATCATCTTATCCCTGGTTAACACAATCAATGAAGTTCCAATAAGGGGTGACGAGCTAAATAAACGCCACAAATGTGTGCGGATGACCATAAAAATGAGCAAAGCACACGAAAAATGCAAAAAACAATCAATCTAATAACCTATGTTGTTGCTGCAATCTGTGCAAAAAGAAAATAATTGCTCAAATAAGAAGATAGGTTGTGTGCCTCTCTGTTGTGCGGTAGCATTGACCTAAGGATAAGCATAACCTAAATATTCTAGAATTCATTGTTGTTTGCGCCTCTCTGCTGTGCGATGGCACTAACCTGAGGCTTAGCATCTCTTTGAAGGCTCTTAGAATAGTTTCTTCTTGTAATATACCCGTAGACCGCTAAAAAATGTCCCGAGGAACGTTGATTACCATATAAGCGTAGGATCCACAAATGCTCGTTGAAATAATTAAACCTTAAATCATCACCAATGTGTGTCAAAAATCTGTGTATTGGTTTGAGAGGACAAGTATATTAACAACCATCGTGAGTTGCAATTCTTGAAAGTCCAAATCATTGTGTGTATCTTAAAGCACTAGTATGATTTCCTAAACTTGCTAATGACTCTCGATGAAAACAATAATCTAGCATCAAAAGGCTTTGGTAAAATGTCCCAAATGATTTGACAAATCTGTATGATTCCATAATAAATCGTTCTAGTTATGATCAAAGTAACTTGACGCCATACTATCCAGGAAGAAAAATCTGGTAGATACTTATCTTAGGATTTGAACCTCACACAAAAATACAAAAATATATTTTAGCTTTGTTTTATTTCTAGTTGTTCAGTTTAGTTAGTTTCATGTAATTTAGTAGTTAAATGTCGGACTATGCATCGGAAATCAATCTTGGATTCACTCATTAAAAAAATATGTTTTACCTTTTGTCACCAACTAAAGTTGGCAACTGTACCAACTAAAGTTGTCACCAATAAGAGGAGATCGAACAAGGGTTTATTTTGGATGTCTCTGATAAGTGATCTTGATGGGTGGAGAAGGGAGATTCGAAAATGTGAGGGTAGTTGCTATTATGGGTTCATCACTTGTGGGGTTAAGAGGGATGTCACTAGGAGCCATTGGCTCAATCATACCTGGAAGAAGTGCAGTATGTCTTCCAGTGAAATTGGTAGACACTTTCTTCAAAAATTTGAATATGGTCGGCCTCATATGAGGGACAGTCAAAGCAGCTACACAGTGTAACACCCGGTTATTTATAAAAGACAAAGAAAGAAGAATAAAGTGAAGAAAAAGAAAGAAAATATATTTTACCCAGGTTGAGGGGAAAAAGTGTCCAAAAGGACAAAAAGTTTAAAAGTTGGTGATAAAGGTGGTATGGCCGCCCATGTTGTCTTCTTACACCTTTCCATTCAGGATTTTTGAGAGAGAAAGTGCAGAGCTCTCGGTTTGAAGAAGAACAAGAGCAGAAGTTTGAATTCAAGGTAAGAATTCATGTGTTTAAGGTGTTCTTAACTAGTTTGATCATCGGTTGTATGCTTATGTATGTTGTGTGTGTTCGGGTGTGTGTTTCAAGTGGGTTTCTAGGTGAGAACTTGTAGCAATCAGGCTTTAAAGGAAGTCTTACCCAAAGAGGTTGCTAAGGTGACTTCTAGAACCCTTCTTTTACATGTTTTAACTGATTTTGGGGCTGGAAATACATGTATGAACATTTTTATTTAAATGGGTTTTTGTACCCGTATGTATGTATGTGTGTATGTTGCAGGTGGGGTTTGATTTTGGGCTATGTTCATGTTTGATGATGTTATGGTTGTGTTTCTATGGCTTAGAATGTAAGATTTAAGCTTAGAACATAGGTGAGGTTTGGGGACTGAAATATGATGTTTAGGTGCGAATGAAGCTGCTCATGCGCCCAAATAGGGCTCATGCGCCTAAGTTATAGAATTTGCCTAAGTGTGCCCATACGCCCGAAACCTCATGCGCCTAAATAGGGCTCATGCGGCTGAATGTCCTCATGCCCCTGGATGGCCATGCGACTAAAGTCAATGCGGATAAGTAAGAGGAAATGCAGATGAGTAAGAGAAATGTGGATGAGTAAAAGGAAATGCGGATGAGTGAAAAGAAATGCGGATGAAAAAAGAAATGCGGATGAACAAAAGAAATGCGGATGAACAAGTTAATGCAGATGAACATCGGAAATGCGGATGGAAAAAATGTTAATACGGATGAACAAAAGAAATGCGGTTGAACAAAGGAAATGCGAATGAACAAAAGAAATGCGGATGAACAAAAGAAATGTAGATGAATAAAAGAAATGCAAATGAATAATGAGAAATACGGATGAACACTAGGAAATGCGGATGAAGACTTAGTTTATTTTCTGAATTTCAAGAGGAAATGCAGATGTAGGTTTTGACTTAGGAGGTTTCCGGGGTTTCATGTAAGCTGACTTTTGAGGTCATAGATGATGTGATGGGCATTGTATGATGATGATATGATGTATGATTGATGCTTATGCATGATGGTAAGTATGATGTATGTTATGTATGTACGATGATGCCCTGTATGGTGATGTTTTATGTTTATGTTTATGTTCCTATTATGTATGATTATTTTTCCCATGACTTTACGTTGAATGATTAATGAATGAAATGAAAAGTACTATGTAATGTAAAGTGGAAGATAATGAAAATAGGAATGTAATGAAAGAATGCATGTATTAATGAATAAAAGATGGTAAAGAAAGTCTTGCAAGCATTGTATAGAGAAACACACTCAATGAAGAGTGTTAGTTCAACCGTGTGTGGGATAGCTACCCTAGAAGGATGCACAATAGGGTCTTTCTTTGTGATTGACCATTTGTATAGAACCTTTGTCACTTACCCTAGGTGATGTGGTCAGGCTGCTGAGAACCATGACGGGGGGTCTATGATAGACCTCGGCCCAGTACCCGCTTTATGCATGACGGTGGGGTATAGCACATGACAATGGTACACGTAAACTTACCCTAGGTACTGTGGTCAGGCGGCTGAGTGCCATGACGGGGTGCTATGATAGACCTCGGTCAAGTACCCGCTTTATGCATGAGAATGGGGTAAAGTTCATGGTTTTGGATGGAATGTAAAGAAGTAAAGATGAACGTATGAATGAAAGTAAGAAAGCATGAATGAATGAGCATGAAAATAATTTATGAAAGTGAATGATAATGACGGTACGATGAATGAATGAAAGTTAGCGAATAAATGAAGAAGATAATAATGATAATATCTATGTGTACGTATGATATGTGACCACATACAAAAGTAAAGAACGGTGTTAATGAAAGTAAAGTATGTTTTACTTAAAACTAGAATTCACTCAGCAACACGGACTTTTTATGCATTTTCCAGTTGGCAGGTAAAGTTGTTGAGGATGGCACGGGGCGACTACTTGGCTCTTTTGGATGGCATTCTTTTTTTAATGTTTTTGCATTGTAATGCGAACAAATGATATTGTGTAACGAATGTTGTATTATTTTGCAAAATCATTTTTAATGAAAATGTTGTTTTTAATGTTTTTGCTGCAACGTTTATTTCAAGTTGATGTAATTATATGTTTTATGGGAAATGATTGACTAGCTGTGAGCGTCCCGGGAATGGGCCTTACACATAGACATGCTGACTTTGGTCCAACTCACAGTTGATTATATGCTGGATGAACCTAGGATACATAAAGAATGTGTCCTTTTGAAGGTTTCCCATGAGGTTAGTCAGCATAAATCTTGAGTAGTTAAAGTGGAGGCTCTTCACCAATACATGAACTAGGCAACCCAGTTCATATGGGATTTGATCCCATTCCCCAGACTTGTTTGATAAACAATGGAGAACAACATGCAGCAGGAACTTCTAGTTGTAGAAGAAGTTAAACTTGTAAACAGTAGACCTGCTTACATCTCCACCATAACCCATCAGGGTGTATGTATCATGTAGGTCTGACTTGGGAAATTCAGTAGGGGCGCCCTCATCATGAAGCTCCTGATGTTCCCCTGATGATTTGTTCAGAGATGACCAACTCCTGGCCACAAATGCTCGACCTTATAACCCTAACTTGATTTAGGGTTTTGATATGACCATTGGCCCAAAACTCCTCCATTTGTTTCAAATAAACAGTGGGGTTTAAAGTCAAGGTAGTATAGTAGGTAGATTGGGTGAGAAAAGAGATGATTTCAAAGAAGTCAACATCCCTAGATGAATCCAGTAGTGCGACTTGATTGTGTTGAGGAGTTAGTGCCATTGTAAGAAAGAACATGGGAACCAAGTTTGAATCGGAGAGGGTTGGAATGAGAAGTGCTTTGAGCAGTAAAAGTGGTAAAAAGATTAAAGTGGTGAGTCGGAATTATATATGGGTGAAAAAGGCAGATGGATAAGGTGAAGTGATGGTTTGGGGGTAAGATGAAGGGGTACGATATGATAGTGGCATTAAGATTAAAAACCATTTAAAAGATTCTAACATCATTGATAAAATCTTTGCTTTTTACAGTGTGGGGCCCAAAGGTTTCCGTTACAAAGTGAAGTCTTCTTCCGAAGGTAAAAGTATTTCCGAAGGATTTCTTCCAAAGTTAAAACTTACTTCCGAAGGTAAATAAATTTACTTCCGAGAGTAAGAATGTCTTCCGAATGAAGAAGTTTTCAAGCTTCGGAAGTAGTGAAGATATACTTCCGAGGCTAAAAACTCTTCGGAAGATAAAGCTTGAACTGAGGAAATTGCCTTCGGAAGATGATGAAGAATTCTTCCGAGGGTAATTTTCTCTTCGGAAAGACTCACACTTAGTCAATTTTGAAGAATAACCTATTGTAACAGGGATTAGATTGTATTTGACAGAAGACAAGACATATTTTAAAAAGGTTTTCAAATAAGATATATTAGTCAATGTTTATCATCCCAATAGTCGTAATGAGATACTTAAATCTTTTTTCATCAAAGGCTTTGGTGAACAAATCAGCATATTGCTCATTTTAGTCAACTTTGACTAATTTAATCAGGTTTTTCTCATGAATATCTCTAATGAAATGGTACCTGATGTCAATATGCTTTGTCTTGGAGTGCTTCACTAGATTTTTAGTAATGGAGATTGCACTCTTGTTGTCAATGTGGATAGGAGTGCTCATGAATTGGCATCCATAGTCTAGCATCTGATTTTTAATCCAGAGAAGCTGAGCACAGCAACTTGCAGTAGCAATGTATTCAACTTCAGCAGTAGATGTTGAGACACAGGATTGCTTCTTGCATTGCCATGAGATTATCCTTATACCAAGAAATTGACATCCTCTTGATGTGAATTTCTTGTTGATGTTGCAGCCACCATAGTCACTATCAGTATAGCCACAGATATTGAAGTTGGAGTTCCTAGGATACCAGAGACCAAGCTTTGGTGCTCCCTTGAGGTATCTAAGAAATCTCTTGGTAGCAACTAGGTGAGACACCTTTGGAGCAGCCTGATATCTTGCACAGATGCATGTAGCAAACATAATATTAGGCCTGCTTGTTGTGAGATACATTAGAGACCCAATAGTTGTTATATACTGATTTTGATCGATATCCTCCTCCTCAAAGTCAGGGCAAAATTTTTAGTTTCTAGGAATAGGTGTCTTGGCTGATTTACAATCTTTCATCTCAAATCTTTCTAAGATATCACTGGAATACTTAGATTGATTGATAAAGAACCCTTCCTTCATTTGATTCACCTGAATTCCCAGGAAAAAGTCCATTTTTCCCATGGAAATCATCTCAAACTTCTTCTTCATAATGCTCTTGAAGAACCAAATATGATATCATCAACATAGACCTGGATGAGCAATATGTCTTTCCTAGACTTCCTTATGAGAAGAGTCTTATCAATGGTACCTCTAGTGTAGCCATTCTTTAGAAGAAATTAAGACAAGGTCTCATACCACAACCTAGGTGCTTGGTGCAGCCCATATTGAGCTTTATCCGGTCTGCACACATAGTTAGGGTGATGTGGGTCTTCAAATCCTGGAGGCTGGCACACATAGACTTCCCTATCTATATCCCCATATAAAAAGGCACACTTGACATCTAGCTGGTAGATAGTAAAATTCTTAGATGCAGCATAAGCAAGGAAGATCCTAACTTCCTCAAGTCTTGCAACAGGTCAAAAACATTAGTATAATCAATTTCTTCCTCTTGAGTGTATCCTTAAACTACCAGTCTTGCCTTATTCTTGATGATAAAGCATTTATCATCTCTCTTGTTTCTAAAATCCCATTTGGTGCCTATAGGTACTTGACTAGATGGTAGCGGGCAAAGGTTCCAAACCTTTTGTCTTTTGAATTGAAGCAATTCCTCTTGCATTGATTCAACCCAGCTACTATCTTTCCAGGAATCTTCTACCTTCTTGGGTTCCATCTAAGACAAAAAGCATGAGTACAAGCAGACATTCCCGTTATGAGATTGTCCCCTGGTTCTCACACCTTCAGAGACATTTCCAATGATGTTTTCAGCTGGATAAGTGTTGTGAATCCTAAGCCTTAGAATTACATCCAGTTGCATGGATAATTCTAGATTTGAGAAGTTTGGCTCAAGATTTTGAACACTTGGTCCAGTTGATGTTTCACAATCATTCAATAAGGACTGATTGAATAAAGGAGAAACAACATCAGCATCAATTGGCTGAGAAGTAGTATTAATAGTTGCATGTTCCTTCAAGATGCTACTTCCATCAGCTTGGTGTTGTATGTTATCAGCTGTTGAGTTATTAGGCTCACTTTGCTGGTAACTGGTTGAAGCTCCACTGGTTCCTGAAATGGTCATGTTGTCAGATCTACCAATGGTGGGAGCTTGAGGTTCAAAGATTCTTGTAGAACTTGGAAGAGGTCTGGGTAACTCAAATGGCTGGTCTTCATCAGGATCACTTTAAGTACCTATTCCAGCTGAAACATTCTCATAAGATGATTTAGAATAGTTTGGAAACAATTCTAAATCAAAAATATGATAATGGCAATTCTGCCTAACACAAGGAGTGTGCTCTTAAACAATAATGTTAGATGATTTCTCAAATTGTTGATTTTGATGTTAAGACTCTATAAGCAATAGAGGTGGAGGAATATCTAACAAAGATAGCATCATCTGACTTCTCAACAAATTTTTCCAAGTTATCCGTTGTGTTAAGTATGGTACACCTGCTGTCAAAGGACCTTAGAAAGCCAATGAACGATAGCCTCTTATTCCATAGCTCATAAGGGGTTTTTCTATGTGTCTTGACAATGAGAACCCTGTTCTGCACATAGCATGTAGTGATGGTTGCCTCTGTCCAGAATGTTAGAGGCAGCTTTGAATCAACAAACATGGTTCTAGCAGCCTCAATCAGTGTCTTGTTCCTCCTCTCAACAACACCATTTTGTTAAGGAGTTCTAGGAACACTGAATTGTCTAGTAATCCCTTTTGAGTTACAGAATGAGTCAAGAACTTGATTCTTAAACTCAGTCCATTGATCACTCCTAATTATCTTTACCTTGTGATCACTTTGATTTTCAATTTTAAGAATAGAAGATTTTAAAGTTTCAGTTGTTTCATCCTTAGTTCTTAAAAAGAAGACCCATGTAAATCTTGTGAAATCATCAACAATCACAAGGAAATATGATTTCCTTCCAATGCTCATTATACTTGTTGGACCTAATAAATCCATGTGCAATAGGTGTAATGGGGTAGTGATAGAGTTAACTTCTTTTGATTTGTGAGAGACTCTATGTTGCTTTCCTTTCAGACAAGCTACATAGTTGTCTCTACAGAAAAATTCCTTTTTGGTCACCCCATGTATCAAGTTATTTTTAACCAATTTATTCATGGTTTTAAAATTCACATGACACATACGTTTATGCCATAAGGCAGACTCATCACCATCAGCTTTGGAAAGAAAGCATGATACTTCACCCAATGGAGAAACATTGTTCATATCCAGCTTGTACATATCCCCTTTTTTGGGAGATCTAAGAAGCACCAATTCCTGAGGAATTGTCATCCTAGGTTTGAGGATGATGCACTCATGCTCTATCAAAAGCATTTTATGCTTTTGATTACAGAACTGAGAAACACTTAGGAGATTGTGTTCAAGTTGTTTGACAAAGTTCACTTTGTCGACTCTTAACAAGCCATTGGATACACTTCCTCTGCCTCAAATATATCCTCCAGTCTCACCTCCAAACTGAACAGGACCTCCATCAAAATGTTGAAATTATTGAAGTAGAGATATATTCCCGGTTATGAGCCTAGAGCATCCACTATCCACTATCCAGAAATTATTGTTCTTGTCTTGTGAATGTCCATGCACATAAGGTGAAAGGTTAGTTTTGATTGGAAACCCAAGCCTGGCTGATCTTGGGTTCTTCCATTGATGATGTCATAATTGAACCAAAATGAATGGTAGAGGGCTCAATTGATGTTTTTGAAAAGGAAGGTATGGCTGCAACATCTTATCTGATCTTCCATTCCATCCCATGGTTGATAAGTTTTGATGAGCTTGTTGAAGCTTGAGTAGCATGACTTTCTTCCGAAGCTTCTTTGTTTTCGAAAGAAACATTAACTACCTTCTCTTCCAAAGTAGCCTTCTTCTCGGAAGGTTTTGAGGAGGCTCTTTTGTTCCTTTGAGCTTTCCTTGGCTTGACTTCCAAAGCCATTTTCCCTTCGGAAGAATGAGTTTCTTCCAAAAGCAACTTAGCTTCGGAAACTAGCTTTCCTTTTCTCATAACTTGAACCATGTGATAAGGTCCAAATGTGAATCCTTTGTTGGTTTCTTCCTTTTTAACATTATTTGCATAATGTGTGCTTGCTGGATTGTAATAACAATCTTTAGCCAAGTTGTTTTACAGACCATACATTATGCATGTAATGTTAGTCTTTGGGGATTTTGAGGGCTGAGGTTTCTTAATCTTCTTATCTTCCTCTATAGCCTTCCCTTTTGACTTCTGATCCTTTGGCAGGACAGGAGTGTTGATACTACACTCCTTTCCAGAATCAGAAGTGCCTACCACCTGGAATCCAGCTTAGATGAAACACCTTTTTGCTTTGGGTCAATCTTCAACTTAGATTCAACTACCTTCTTGGTAGTTCTTCTGGCTGCCTTTTCCCGGTTTCTTCTAGCTTTGGTGGATAGGGGTTGATCATCACAAGTAGAAATGGGTTGATTTACCTGTTCCTTCCCTGTGGTGGTCTCCGTGGTTGCATTATTCTTCAACTTATGAGAAGATGGGTTAGTAGATGGGACCTCTTGCTCTTCAGTACCATAACTTGGTTGTCTAATAGACTCATAAGAGTGTGGTGGAGCAATCTTATTTGTCCTCAACCCACCTTTGTTTTGATAACAAATTTTTGTGTGGGAGGATGATGCAAGAATGGTTTGGAAGTTTTGCTCAGAGATAGCATGCTTCCTTGCTTGAGCCTCAACTATTACTAGCTTGGCTTGAGCCTCAATTAACTTGTATATTAAATCCTTTATTTGAGTCCTGTAATTAGTGTGCTTATGTTTTAAAGAAGATATTGTTTTCTTTAACTCCTTAATTTTGTGTTGATAGTTAGATTTAGCCTTTTTAAAACCAGCTTTTAATATATTCAAGGACTCAATATCGGATTTAATTTCCATGTTATAGTCCTGGTACATTTTAACCTTAGCAATACAGGTTGGAGTATAGAGATAATCATATACCTTAGAGTTGCCTGTTCCAGCCATGAGTGCTTGAGCAGGGGTAACATCTTGTACCATAAAGCTTTAATCAACTTCTTGTGCCACAACAGCAGTTTCAGTTGATTTTCCAGCAGCTTTAGGTGTTGAAGGATGTGAGGAGGCATGATCAGATCTCGGGTTTGATTTGGGAGCTTTGCATTTCCTTTCAAAATGGCTCAACTGGTTACAGTTGTAACATTTGGCATTTTCTTTGTCAAACCCAAACTTGCTGCTAGTTGGGTTTTGAGGGAACTACTTTCCAGTTCTTTTGAAGAACATCTTTGCCCTGTAGGTTAACAAAGCCATTTATTGGACATATCCATATATTCCATATCATCTGTGCTGAAATACTCCAAATCTTTAAAACAAAACTAAAAATCATTAGAGTGTCCACTTCCTAAGACAAAAGCACAACTGTTCTGAAAGGGACTAGGCTGAGCCTGTTGAGACCTTGGAGTCTTAGGGAATGTGATGTAAGGCCCAGAAGAGTTGGATGGCTGCTGGGGATATGACATGTACTACTGAGGTTAAGGGGGTCTTGAGCCTTCAGCAACCATGAGAGCATTGCTAGCAGAAAGGCTTGAAGGTCTACTTCCTTGACGGCCACTCTTGTTTTCCATCTCTACATGGTATCCATCTAGAATGTCATATAGCTCAGTCATGGTGAGGGTATTTAGATTCTCTGGCCTCTTGATAGAGACATAGTAGAACGTCCACTCATTGGGGAGTGCACTCATGAATTTCCTTGAGAGGTCTCTCAATTCAGGAGCTATTCCTACAGACAGAAGGGAAGAGATAAGATCCATGTACTTGAAGTAGTGCTGGTACAAGGTCTCTCCAGCAATATGAGTAAAGTTCTCAAATTGTTGCTTTAGTGAATCTTTCTTTGTGTCATTGGAGTTAGAGTACATAAGGGTTAAAGCATCAAACAGTTCTTTAGCTATCTGGCAATTCTCAAACCCCACCATAATGGAGTTTGGAATTACGGTCATCAGAACAGTCATTGCCTTTTCATGTCTATCCGCTTGAGGTCTTCTTCAGATTAGTCTTCTACTACCTTCTTTATCATGGCACCACCTCTAGCAGGTGAAGCCACATTTGGCTTGTAGGGACCATAGGCAATAGAATTCCACATGCGCTTGTCTTGATATCTAATGAACCCTTCTATGCGTCTGCTCCATTGTATGAAGTTTTCTGGTGTGATGATGGGTGCTTTAGTCATCGTCCCCATTTACATTTAGATTTCTGGTTAAGGGCCATGTTTGAGTATAGTGAGAGAGTGATTGAACAAGAGGTTGATTAGGATGGTTAGATCGCACAATCAAGAGCCTAAGAAGCTCTTATACTAATTGTAGGATCAAGAAGAAGGTTTGCAGGACCGTTGAAGGCTTGCAATTTACAACACAACAACACAATGAGGAGAGTGACTCAAACTTAATCAAACAGTGAACTGGATTAACCACACAAGATGATACTAAGAACACAAGTAATTAATGAGACAGAA
>BJCM01268517.1:0-26582 GCA_018326385.1 Flaveria bidentis
AGATGTCCGAGGAACTGATCATCACAGATGCAATCCTAGAAATGGCATCTGAGGTGAACAGTGAGGACTTTCTGGATCTACCTCTATCCCAGACACCCTCTCTGCCTCTCTCACAATCAGAATCCACTCTCCAAGAACCACCATAGTCAGGCTCTTCAAAAGATAACAAAGGGAAAAGGAAGATGACTTCGGAAGAGCTTCAGGAAGAGGAGAAGATTGAGAAGTTAAAGAAGAAAGGAAGACTTCCAACTGGAAAGTTGCTAGCTGCTAGTACAAAAGCAGTTGCAGCCAACCAGGAGGCTGTCAACAACAAAAGGAGAGAAGAGATAATTGATCAGCTCATCCAATTGAGAGCTGCCAATAAAGAAACACTCCTGCTACCACTAGAGGAGTTGGTGAATCTGGAAAAGGCAACTAGGTTGAAACATGAGAAACAACAAGAAGTAGCCAGGTTGGCCTTAAAGAAAGAGAAAGAAGAATAGAAGGAGGATGACTTGCAGCTGAGGAGAGATAGGATAGAGTTCCTAACCTCTAGAGGCTTCAACTTCAAGAACTCTCTCCACACAACAATGAAATGATCCTCTGGCACTACAACAAAGAGCAGGATCAGATGGAGAAAGAGAGAAGAAAGGCTTGCAAGAGAAAAGGTAAAGGAAAGGAAGAAGCAAGGGTCACTACAACCAGGAAGCTCAGTGAGAAGGTCTGGATGAAAGACTATCTCCGGGCTCATGGTTTCTCTAGAAGGCAGGTGGGTCCCATGTCAGAGAAGACACTCCAACGGATTGTCAGCGAAATCAAGGCTGACATCCGATTGGGAAAGAGAAAAGAGATGTACAGAAGGGTAAAGGGGATGACCTTCACTGCAACCACTCAACCACAACCTGAACCCTCATCCTTACCTTTCACCATCAAAACCGAGCCTTTCACCCCTGAACCCACACCTTTACCCATATCCACTTCATCACCCCAACCACCTAAACTTCCCATCCTTCAACCAAAAACACTTCCCAGAACCTCTGAACCACAACCTACCCAACAAACATCCAAACCATCCCCTCAGCCTTCTCAACATCTCTCTCTTGAGGAGTTCAAGGCAATCAAGACTAAGCTCACCAACTGCACAACTCTGAGCGAAGTCTCATGTGAGGAAGACTCTGTCAATATCACTTATGTTGATGGATCTTCATGTTCCCGCACAAGAGATAAATTCCTTGATTTGCCTAGAGGAACATTGGACCAGGCTATTAGACTTCTAGGCCTCAACTCAGATTCATTAAATGATGAAGAGAAGAAATTTAGAAGGAAACTGGTAACTCTGCTGGATACAAAGAAAGAGGACAAGATTCCTAGTCAGTCTCTTGTGCCTAGAAAGAGAATAATCTAATGGACGTTCGATGAAACTTCTCATAACTTTGTTGTGGAAAGGGAGAATGGCGAAGTCAATAGACGTAATGCAACCTCTCTGTTACACTCCAGCAGATTTGATATTGCTGAGTTAGCAGAGAAGCCATTCTCCAACCCCTCCAACTCTGAAACTGCTGCACTTATCAGAAATCATCTCAGCAGTCTTCATATAGCCGAGCTAACTACAAAAGCCAAGATTGAAGAAGAGTTGAAGTTGAGAAGACAGAAAGACAAGAAAAGATCTTCTACCAAGGGCGCTGCCTTTCTACAGATGGTGGAGGGTCCTGAATTGGAACCTATAGTTAGATGGGAATATGATTATAGTTCCCATTAACTAACTCTTTCCAGAGGGCAACAACAGAGGGTACACATCATCCAAGGTGATAGACTGGACATCCTGTCTACCAAGGATTTGTACAAACTTCTCAGCACCATATCAGGGAAGAACAAGGAAACATATAAATATCTACTCTCCTTGGTGCTGAAAGTTTTGAGAAGCAAAAACAAGTGAGGTTTTGGTAGCATCAGCCTAGGGGGAGTTTGTTGGATCAAGTAGAAGGCTGGTGAAACCAAAACCAAATCACTTAGATAATTTTGATGCTACATGCAAAGGCTTCCGAAGCTTAGCATGGAACTTCTGAAGGTTGAAGAGTTCTTCCGAAGACAAAGTGAAAGATCAACTTCCGAAGACAGAACTCTACTTCTGAAGTCAAGAGCATGCTTTCGAAGATCAAGTCTTAAAAGAACAATCAGAAGACTAAACCATAATACTTTAACAAGACAAGATAACAAAAAACTATCATGAAGTCAAATCATAACTGCAATTATCAAAACAGTCTGAACGCATAAAAACCCTTACATGATTTAATTTTTTTATTTTGTAATCGTTTTGACCAAAAAAACTCTCACATTGGAATGTTAATGGAAAAAATTAACGGCATTTATTAGGAGTAATTAAGTGGATTCAAATGACAATTATAATAAAACTTTTGAATACAAATGAAAAAATTTAAACTTTTGGATTCAAATGACAATTTTATGAAACCTCAAAGATGTAAAATATATTTAACGCTTATAAAAAAAGGGTTAGCAACTTGCTACTAGTGAAAATCTTGAAACTTGCTACTGGTCAAATTAACAATCAGTTCAACGCAAGTAAACACAAATCCTATCATCAAAACGATTAAACAAACATACAGTAGCGAAATTTATGATTATTACAACAGAGATAAAGAAACACAATAGCAAGCACAAACTAGACCTTATATTAGATGTCTGGGTTAAATAATTCTACATCTACCAACTTAGAGTAGCACACGAGCACATGGGAATATTTTACATCCTTAAACAACTGCATTTCCACCTGGTACAAGCAACTTAACCTTGGTGAAATCTCTTTTAACTTCAAATGGTTCTAAACATCTAATTTTGATCGATTCGAAGTTTCAAATTATATTTTGATCGTATGGGTCTACGGATGAATTTGTAATAGTTAAAAAGAGAGATGCACGGATTAAACATATCAAAAGTTGCGTAACATGAACATATGATGTCAAGGATCCCAAGTTTATATTATGAAAAGAAAGAAATCGTGTCGAATAACAATATGCATTAATGTTTTTAGTTATACTTCAGCATATGGATGCTTTCAACTTCATATCCCTCCCAAACAAAGCGAAACAAATTAACAAGATATATAAAATATACTTCCTTATAACTTTAATATTTTTTGTATAAACAATACTAGTGGAACACACGTTGTAGCGGAAATTTCACTTAAATACCAAATAAAAACTAAAGTATATCTGAGATGAATTGATTACCGATAAGTATTATATATCAATTGTTTTAAGAGAAAAACTAAACTGAATTTAAAAGAAAATAAAATAAAAATATATTGTATTTAAAAGAAAAGACCAAAATATCATTAAACTTTAAAAATAAAAAAAATATGGGACCCACTAAACACATTCTTAATTTTCACCTTCACCAAACACCTCCCACCAAACACACACGCCCACTCTCTCTCTCTCTCATCTCTCCATCGCCACCATTACCACACCCATTCATCACCACCACCGAAACCGCCTTCACCACCAAATGTACCGCCATCTCCACAACACCCACCACCAAAAACACACACACACACCCTCTCTCTCTCTCCCTCTATCTCGCTATCACTCATACACGCACATGTTTGTGCTGGCAGCGGTGATAGGGGTTGTGATGGGCGGTGATAGGATTGTGGTGGTGACGATGGGGGGTTGTAGTGGTGGTGGGAGGCTATGGTGGGCGGCGACGGGGGACTGTGGTGGTTGCGATTAGGGTTGTGATGGTGGCTAGGGACTGTGGTAGGCGACAATGAGGTTACGCTGACGATTGGGGGTTGTGGTGGATTTGGTGGTTATGGAAGGTTGTGGTGGTTACGATTTGGTATTGATTGGAGGCTATGGTAGTGACAATTTGGTGGTGATTGGAGGTTGTGGCGGTGGCGATTTGGTGGTGATAAGAGGTTGTGGTGGATGCGAATTTGGTGGTGATGAGAATTTGTGTGGTTGTGATTTGGTAGTGATGGAGGGTTGAGATGGTGATGATTGGGGTTGTGGTGATGGTGATTGGTGGCTGTGGTGGTGGTTGTGGTTGTGATGGAAAGAAGGGAAAGTATGTGTGTGTAAGAGAGAGAGAGAGGGGGTGATAATGAGTCTGGTCTAGTTTATTAAGTGATGGATAGGTGGATAGGTAATTTTAAGGGTAGTTTTGTTTTTTTAACAAAGGTTTTAACATAAACATTAACGATGTTAGTCATATGTACTCAAATGCAAACAAATATGAAACGTTATGAGAAAAAGAAATAGATTTAAACATCGATGATTCAAGTAGTTAAATTTGACAAACATCATATATGCAAATAATAATTTACTCTATCTGTTTGAATAAAATATGAGACTTGCTCTTGTCATTATTTTGTTTTCTTTACCTTCAATCTGATACAATTTACACTTCTATATGTAATGATATATACCAAATTTAAAATGTTACATGTATTAGTATACCAAATCTAAAAATAACTATAGTTTATGTATTTGGAGGCTAATTACAAAAGAAAATGATCACGTGACATTATTAATATAACTATGAAGATATAAATACATAATATGCATAGTATCTCTTTATTATTCATTGTATTAAATGCTGAATACTTTATGATTTTTACATAATGTTTTTTTTGGTATTGTAATTGTTTAAAATTTTATTGGTGATTGTAGGTTTGAAATTAAATTTTACAATTTTCGTATTTGGAGATGTAATTTTATTCTTTTATATATATAAAAGACTCAAGTTTAAGAAAATATGTAAATAATTGTCTTAGAAAGTAACATATATAAAATATTCTTAGTAAATAAGGTTAAAATAGTTATTTAATAGATTACTTTTAATAAAATAGAAAATTTATTATATATTTATCATAGACCCCCTACCTAAAGTTAAAAGTATCATATCTTCCAAACTAAATCTCAATCATATGCACCACTCTAAAGTTAATATTGACTAAACTTTTTTTACTTCATGTGATTTTGTTTCAAAAAACGTTTTGTCTTCAAAGGTATTAAAATCTTGATTTTACTTCTATGATTTTCAATCCGTTTAAATTAATTCCAACCTAGTAACATTATTAGTTTTTACTATTAAATAGGGATATTTTAGACTGTTTATACATAGGGACTAAGTAATATACTCAAACTAACAAAGGAACTATTTGTTGTTGTTTACTTATCTATTTAAACACTCATTTATTCAAAAGAAATTTAACTAAATACAAAAACCAACCACTACCATCACCCACCTTTGAAACCAAGTTTGTGATGATTAATTTTCACAATTTATTAGCATGTTCTATTTGTGGAGCATGTATAGAGCTACATGAGTCATATTTGTTTGGTACTATACGACTCTAGTAAAATAAAACGAATCATTTTCGTCCCTGATTTCACGACTTTGTCAAATGTAGCTTTTGTTTGTTTGATCAAGTTCTACATGCCCGATATCCCCTCTGTATGAGTTGTATAGAGGGTGTCCTTGTATCCCTAATAAGACCCTATAGTAGTAGAAGATTGTTTTTATTTTCCTTGATTATTTGTATCATATATAAGTGTTTTTATTTACTTCCAACCACTACTTAAAGGTGAAAAATTACTTTGTGCTAGTCGGATCATATATTTATTCCATAATTTTGAATGTTTTTAATTGTGGAACGATCGTTCTGTTTACTAGTTGGACCTTGGAACCGTAGTCTTACTAGTTTTTAGTGGGGTTGCTGGTTGCAAATACAAATTGGCCTGTGAACCGAAGCCAAAACCCAACCCGACATGAATTGAAAATAAATCTAGTTTGGTAGGAACCAATTTGCACCTGTTTCAAATCACTGGTTCAAGATTAATTCAGCATTTCAAACGGTTCGTTGAAACCGGTTACAATCGTTTGAAAGTTTCTGACCATTTAAAACAACTTTTAAGTCGTTTATAGCCACTGAGAATTGGTTTTTGGGCTTTTAAGATGTGTTGGTGGAAATAAGGATTTGATGTATCTATTCTAATACACTCATTTATATTCTACCAATTTGGTCAAATTTTTATTCATGTGCTACTTTATTCAAACCGGATTCAAAGAAATTATATAGATAAGTATTACAAGGTGGTGAAAGACGTTGCAACTAAGGGTGAAGCAACAAAGATAGAAGTGTACGAATATAACTTTAATATGGTTCAGGATAGAAAAGAGTATGACACTTAACCAATTTGACAATTCAAGAAACAATCCAATTATCTTATCATCACATAAGTCATAATACCATTAAACGCGATTGTTTAAACTTATCGATAATTGCAAAGAAAGTTTATGTTTTAATTTTTGAAAATCACAAACCGGTGTGAAGTTAATACCGATGTTTGCTTTGCTTCACATGGTTTACCGGGATCGTCCATTTGTTTTACAATTGAGTAAATTTTAATATGTGATAAATGATGAAATATACTATTGTTTTTTAACTGTTTAAATATTCTTTGTCAAAGAAAATTTATTTCAAATTATAGATTATTTTATAAAATATATTTAATTATATAACTAAATAATACAATGTACTTAATAACGCCTTGAAAAACACAAAGGTAGTTGAAAATGCAGAATGAAAATATCAATCAATTTGTGAAGGTATTTTTCTCATAGCTGGTGCGTGGCACGTATTATTTGATTTGGATGTGCAAGATAGACTCGACGTTGAGTTCGGTACAAATTTCAAAATTGTTTTTTAAAATAGACTAACTATGGGTACACGTGACATCTTTCTAGCATGTTCACCTAAGCGTCACATGTGCATTACCACATGTCGTTACATCCTTTAATCTCGAGTTATTATAAATTTAGAAACTATTAACTAATATCAATTGCATATTAACTCATATCAATTACAATAAATATTATATTAATGATCAATTATCACTTTTAATTTGTTTGACATTTTTTATAAGAAATTATTGTTTATGTTAGCAAATAATGATTAAGTTATTAATTTAGTATAAAAGTTTCTATCATGTTTTCTTTTGAAATAATATTTTTTTCTTAATTAATTTTAAAATTCATGACATTATTCATATTTTTGATATTGTTTGTTTTTTAACAATATTTCATTGCTATAACTTTTACTCATCTTTTATAACTTTAAATATTATTACATAAATGTGAATTTACATCTTTATGAACAATTAGTTTTTAATTTTAATTGTTTTTTGTCTTAGTTACGATCATCGTTACATACTTTTGCAGATTTTATCAAATTTGTTTATTAGTTAATATTTTTCTTTATTTTTGTGTTTAATTGTTCTACATTTATTTATTTTTATTGTGGAACATCGTAATTTTTTGATATCATTATATAAAAAAGATTCTTATTCTAATTTGTCTTTTCAATATCATATATATATTTATCATATATACATATTACTGTAATTTATTTACTCATGTGTCATTTTAAATATTAATCAACCCGTGTAATACACGGTTAACTAACCTAGTATATTATATAATGCTTTAAAATAAGGGTATAGTTATACTAATAACGTAATTTAATCTAAAAAGTCTAAATAATATTATGGATTTGACACCTGTCATTCTAGTGTTACAAATAGGATGACATTATAGTCAATGTGCTAAATATGTCAGTTTATAGTGTATTATACGTTTATTATGTCACATTTAGTTAATTATGTCATATTATTATGTTAGAGCTCATATATTGCATGGGTGGAATAAATAAAACATAATAAAATTATTAGTTTTATGAATATTTTATTTTCTAGATGTTATTATCTATTGATTAAATAAAAATATAATGAATATTTAAAAGTTATAACACACAATGAATTAGAAATTATTGCTCTATATTTAATATGTATTAATAAATTATTAAAATAACTATATTTTAGATGTTTAATAGTTTTGTTTACAAATTTACAATAATTATCATTTAATATTAGAGAGACAAGAAAGACAAATATAAATATATATGTTTTAGCATATTTTAGTTAAGAAAAAGTCAAATTAATTGTTTTTATAATTTTTGTATTTATTATAAGAGAGAGACGGGAAAATGATTTTGTTGATATACTAAAATGATGACATGTGTCATTTGATATACTAGAATGATGACATGTGTTTTAAGAAAACTTTCTTTTATTATAGGTTATAGATTATATCATTTGTTATATGTATTAATCATTGTATTTTTCGTTTTAGATCATTTTATGTTATTTTTGTCATTTTTTCTATAGATTAATAGACTTGTTAGCTATCATTGTACTTTACAATTAGAAATACATAATGATATACTTTCACCAATGTAGTTTTTAAAACTCTTAGTGTTGAATATAAAACAATGTGTTATTTTTGTAATTGTTTTTTTATTATAGATTATATAAACTTGTTGTTATCTATAATGTTTTTTACAAATAAAATAATACAATAATGTTATTTCTTCAATGTATTTTTCAAAGTTCATAGTGTTCAAGATAATATAATTACGATAAAAATACACAATTAGACATTATTTTATTTTGTCATTGTTTTAATGTTTTAGATTAATTAGTTATTAATTTATTATTATGTTATACATATTAAATATATATACAAATATCTTATTTCACCATTATATTTTTGTAAAATTTATCATTTAGAAAAACATAAGAGCATTCAAAAACCACAATAACTAATAAAAATACACAATAAATTATGAGCTTAAAGATGTAAATGATTATTATCTTTTTACATAACAATATTATATTCATTTTAAAGATTAAAAAAAGATCATTTTTATAATGTAATATTTATAAAAAAAAAGTAATGTTGTATATAAAAGTTATGAACGTTTAAAAAAATGAGTGAACTTGCTAAAAGTCAATAAAAGTGTTTCTAAAATATACTGTAACGCCCGGAATAAAGTCGAAACGAGCTAATTAATAATAATGGGCTTAGCCGGGATTATTTAATATAAATAAGCAGGAAATGGATTATGGACCGAGTAAACCTCACGGGTTATGTGTTAGACGAGTTTAAGATCCCGGGAACGCTCGGTATATATAAACGGATCATCAAAAGCCGCTCTCATTTGCAACTCAAGAACCCAACTTCTAAAGAGAGAGAGAAAGTGGAGAGTAGGTGAAGATTCAAGGCTCGGTTGATCAAAGAATTGAAGATCGGTGTTTGTGTGCATCCAAACAACAAGAAAAGACCAAGAGTCCAGATAAGAAATATCGTTTAATCGTCTCTTTAAATTAAACCTGGATTCTAGGATTTGGGGTTTTTGAAAATAGCAAATAATCATCCAAAACTCATGTTTTTATGTAAGAAAACATGTAAAAAGATTAGATATAGCTTCTTGGGGTGATAAACCAAGGATTTGGTTGTAAAAGATTAATGTTTTGGGTGAAATATGGGTTGTTTCGTAATTTCAGCCCGTTCTGCGAAACGTGGGTTCATCTAGTAAAATTATGTAGTCGTGTAGCGAAACTATGAAAACTTTCAGCGAAACTATAACGAAAGTTGGATTAAACTGGCTGCGAAACTGCCAGTGAAGGTGGCAATGAAACTGACAGCGAATCTGCTAAGTTGGCAGCGAAATTAAACACACTTCGAGTGTTAACTTATCTGTAGGCTATGTAGTGTGAGAAGCTACTCGCTAAGTCTAGGTGAGTTCTAGATCCTTTATTTTAAAGGTTTTAATCTGTTTGGGGTTGGAAATGCATATTTAAACGTTTTGATAAGTTTTGGGGTGAATACCCATATGTTCATGTGTATGTGTATGGGGATCGATGGTGTATGACGATTATATGATGATTTGTGATGTTGTATGTGATGTTTATGGTGTGTTATGTATGAATTTTTTATGTTGACTTTATGTTCCTATTATGTATTATTCCATGACTTAAGTGTTATGATTATGAAATAAACGTAAAGTATTATGTAACGAAAGCGGAAATTTATGATGAATGAAAGAGGAACGTAAAGAATGAAAGAATGTATGCATTAATGAATGATAGAATGGAAAGTCTTGCAAGTAAATATAAGGAGGTGCACGACTCTAAAATGTTGTTAGCTCAATTGTGTGTGGTTTAGCTAACCCGTAAGGATACACATAAGGGTCTAGTCTTTGTGACTGACCAAACGTATGGGATCCTTGTCGCTTGCCCTGGTACTGGTGCCAGGCTGCGTGCATAATGTTAGGGGTCTATTTATAGACTATGGCCCAATACCCGCTTCGTGCCTACGTTTTGGGGTATAGCTTATGGCATTGATCCGGAATGAAAGTGGAAGATAATGATTAACAAATGAAATGTACGATAAGAAATATAATGAATGAGAACAAATGGTAACGATATCGTACATTGAATGAAAGATATATAATAAGATTATCTATATGTACGTATGATGTATGATCACGTATGAAAGTAAAGAATGGTTTTAGGCAAAGGTAAGGTATTTTATTTTATCAAACTAGAACTCACTCAACAATGCTGACTTTTATGTATTTTCTAGTTGGCAGGTGATGTTGCTAAGGATAGCCCGGCGTAGCTACTTGGCATTTTTGGATGGCATCCATTTGTTTAAATTATGACGTTTTGTGATGTATTAGCAAACGGTAACATTTTGTAATAGTTAAACATGTTTTATTGTTTGCAAAACCAATCATTAATATCTGAAATGGTTTTAAGTTATTCCGTTGCGGATGTTTTAGTAAATATAAATGTATTATTTATGTTTTATGTGCGATGATTGACCAGCTGTAAGCGTCCCGGGAATGGGGCCTTACAAGTTAGTATCAGAACCAAAGTTTAAGTGAATTGGGTAAATATTTTCAAAACAAATCTAAACTTAAACTGAGAATGGGACAAAAGGGAATGGATGCCAGTCTAAGTAGCTATGTGCCATTAGGTATTTTCTTTAATGTTAACCGGTATTATGTGTGCATGTTATGTGATTTATGTGTCTTGATAGATTTAGATACTGATATAGTTAGGATAGGAAATGCTTGTGGTATGAAGAGTAAAGTAAGTGGCTAATCACAACTAGCCACTGTAATTAGGGACTTACTATAATTTACATAAACTGAGCTATTACCTTGAATGACCGTGTTAGTGTTTGAATCTTATAGCGTGTTTAAAGGATGGTTGGAGGTAGATCTTCTAAGGATTTGTGTGGAGAAGTTCGTGGAGGTCGTGGTGGATGTAGTGTTGGACCATAGGTCACAAGAGGAAGGGTTAGAGCTGAGGAGATGGCTTATGAAAAACCCGAGACCCCAGGTCATGCAGACGATCCTGCCGTATATGGTGACCAAAGTGATCAAAGTTGTACGAGAAGGCGAAAGGAAGGAGAGGAATAGGTCCTCAGGGGAGAGGGAGCAACCGCAGACTAAGACAGTTGTCTCTAGTGATGAGGTGGACGAAGAAGAGCCTATGCATGAGGTGGCACGAGGCTATAACTATGGGGCATCTCAAAGATTTAAGCCCCTGACTTTTGATGGAAATGGCACTGTTGCTACTGCTCACCGGTGTGTGAGAGAGATGGAGGTTGTTCTTGATATAGGCGAGTGCTGGGAGGATTAGAAGTTGAATTTTTTCACTCATTCGTTGGTGGACTCAGCTTTATATTGGTGGAACAACATTGTCCAGGCCGAGGGCAGTAGGGAAATTTGTAGAATGAGGTGGGTTGAGTTGAAGAAATTAGTGATCGAGGAGTTCTGTCCTCACAGAGAGTTGGACAAGGTGGAGAGGGAGGTCCTGCAGCTGGAGGCGGGAACAATGACGCATCAGAAATACACCACCAAGTTCAACGAGATGGCACAGCTGGTGCCAAATCAGGTGACGCCTCTATCACGAAAGATCAAGAGATACATTCAGGGCTTGCCGGCAGATATTCGCAAGCACATGATCGTCGCTCGACTGAGTACGTTTAGGTTGGTGGTTGATCTGGCAGGGAGGTTGTATGACGAACGAGAGGTGGTGGTGGCTAAGGTGACTAAGAAAGGTGGCAGTGATAAGAACTGGATTGGGAAACGGTTCGGACGGGGTGGTGCCCCTTCAAACAACAAAGTTGCGAGGGTGGATGACCTTCATGTGGTCACACCCGGTGTGGGGATGAAGAAGTGTGGCAAGTGCTGGAAGGATCACACCGGGGAGTGTAGATTGGGGTCCAATGTCTGTTTCTGGTGTGGAAGGATAGGACATGTGGCGAAGAATTGTGGGGTAAGGAGGTGTTATAACTATGGCGAAGAAGATCACATGAGCAGGGATGCAAGAAGCCAAGGGCTGAGAGTTCTTGAGTGAAGAATGCAGCCAAGACCAAAGGGCAGAAAGCAAGCGCCAGGGCTTTCATGATGACCAGGGAGGAGGCTAGAACTGACCCCGATGTGGTGTTAGGTACTTTTCTAGTCAACCAAACTCTTGCCTCTGAGTAATTTGATTCTGGTGCTATTAGGAGTTTCATTTCTGCTGCCTTTTGTGCTAAGTTGCCCATTAGGAGTAGAAGTATTAATGAGCCATTCGATGTAGAAACTGCCATAGGTAAGTCTATCAGGATTTCAGAGATGATAGAAGGTTGTGACATAGAATTAGAAGTTCATAAGTTTCCTGTTAGACCATTCATGATGATCTTAGGCAATTTCGATTTAGTCCTAGGAATGGATTGGTTGGCGAACTGCGAGGCGAACATTGTGTGTCGCTAGAAGATGGTCAGACTGACAGTGCCTGACAGGTGTTCGGTGACGGTTTATGGTGATCGAGTTACGACTATCCTGAAGGTGATTTCAATGGTGGTGGCAGGAAAGTGCATGAGGCGTGGATGTAGTGCCTACTTGGCCTACGTAAAGGATGTGAATACGTCAACACCACAACTCTCTGATGTACCGGTTGTGTGTGACTTCCCAGAGGTATTTCTAGAAGATTTACCAGGTGTGCCACCGGACCGTGATATTGAGTTTCTGATCGACTTCATACTCGGTGCCCAACTTGTTGCTAAGGCACCATTGCGATTGGCTCCGACCGAGATGACAGAATTGATGGAGCAATCGCAAGAGTTGCTTGATAAGGGGTTTATTTGGCCGAGTATCTCTCCATGGGGTGCTCTAATCTTATTTGTGAAGAAGAAGGATGGTAGTATGAGGATGTGTATTGACTACCATGAGTTGAAAAGTTAACAGTGAAGAATCGGCACCCGTTACCGAGGATTGACGGCTTGTTTGATAAGCTCCAAGGTGTTAGTTGGTTCTCAAGGATAGACCTTCGATCTGGTTACCATCAGTTGAAGGTGAAGGAGCAAGATATTCCTAAAACAACTTTTTGCATGCGTTATGGACACTAAGAGTTCCTCGTTATGTATTTTGGTTTAACAAACGTGCCAGCTGCTTTTATGGACTTGATGAATCGAGTTTGTTGGCCAATGTTGGATAAATCAGTGATTGTGTTCATTGATGATATCCTGATTTATTCGAGAAGCGAAGAGGAGCATACCGGTCACATTCAGGAAGTGTTGGAGATGTTGAGAAAGGCGAAGTTGTGCGCTAAGTTCTTCAAGTGTGTATTCTGGTTGAACGAAGTTTACTTTTTGGGTCATGTGGTGAATCCTGAGGGGATTATGGTGGACCTGACAAAAGTGGAAGTTGTGATAAAATGGAAGTATCCAAAGACGCCATCCGAGATCATAGTTTCTTCGGGTTGGCGGGATATTATAAGAGATTTTTCTAAGACTTCTCTAAGGTAGCTTCCCCATTGACTAAGTTTACCCGAAAAGATGTGAAGTTTGTATGGGGTCAAAATCAAGAGAATGCTTTTAAGGAGTTAAAAGTGAGGCTGACGCAAGCTCTAGTCTTATTATTACCCGAAGAAAACGAGGATTTGGTGGTCTATTCAGATGCTTCGTACTCGGGTATGGCTTGTGTGTTGATGCAACGAGAAAAGGTATATCTTATGCATCCCGACAGTTGAATTTTCATGAGGTTAATTACCCTACCCATGACCGGGAGCTAGCAACTGTGGTTTTTACATTAAAGATTTAAAGGCATTATCTGTACGGGATGAAGTGCACCATCTTCACTGACCAAAAGATCTTGAAGTACTTCTTCAAGTAGAAGGATTTGAATATGAGGCAGAGGCGATGGTTGGAGCTCATAAAGGATTATGCTTGTGAGATTCATTACCATATGGGCAAGGCCAACAAAGTGGCGGATGCCCTTAGCCGAAAGGAGAGGCCTGAACCAATTCGGGTGAAGGCTTATCAGTTGGTTATGAACTTGGACGTGGTGAAACATGTTAAGGAGTTTCAAAACAAGGCGTTGAAAGAGATCATCTTAACTCTGAAAGGATGAGAGGTCTATTCGTGGAATGGAGTTGAAAATCGGATAGTTTTCTTCAATTAAAGGTTTGAGAAGCTTCTAAATGTGACGATGTGTATTAACCCTCACCCTATTTTGCTTAGTATAACTTCATACATGTATCTCAATTAAGTTGCAGGTCGTGAATGAGAATGGTGATCGATGTTGATATGTGTGTATGTGTGAATCAAACTGGTGGTTCAGATAGTTTCTCGGAAATGAAAAGGAAGTTTCCCCTAAGTTATAAAGGTATAATATGGTTTTTTATGTTTCAAACAGATCAAGGATTTGATTACGGGGTTTTGGGTTTGATTCGACATCTAATTAATTGTTTCAATTGTATTCAAAATGCTAAAGAATGTGTTTCAGATTGAGTAATTTCATACATTTGGTCACGGTTCAAGTTGTAACCGTTTTGATTTTGAACGTTGGTTTCGGTTTCGAGTAAGAGAACTTTACACAACCATTTTCTTCGAATTGAAAGGGGTAATGAGTTCGAAACCGTCTAGAAAATGGTTTAAATGGATTTAATTGGGTTTAAACGGTCGATAACGGGTGTTTTGGCTCACCGGAATTTGGCCGGAGGTCGCAAGTGAATCGGCTATCAACTGTGGGAAATTTTGGTTTTAAATCATATTTATACCTCTGGCCCTTGAGGTTTATGTATTTGTTTTTTTATGTAAAAGGTCTTTTAATTAAAGTTTTAAGATTAACACATTAAATCTTAAACTTTAAAATCCAAATTATTATATAATAGATCAAATTATTCATAAAACTTAATAAACTTTACAAATCTTATAAAAATTTTATGTTTTAATTATTTATTTAAACTTAATAGTTAAAACTCATAAATGACATATAATACTTTATAACTTTATAAAATGTTATTTTATAAATTATAAATCATAATAAATTGATTATATGATATAACGAATAATATAATTCAAAAAAGTTAGTTCAATATTCTATTTATTGCTTTTGAATTACCAAAATGAATAAAATAGTTTAGGTAATGAGTTTGATTTACAAAGTTGACCCAACGAGTTTGGGTTTTCATTTTCAAAATGGGGCAAATGTTACAATTGATCGCAAAGAGAAGACGCTAAGGATAAGGTCGTTCCCTTGCTATGAGTAAAGTGGAAGCATAGGAAGGGATTAGAGTCCACTTGGGAAGCTGAGGAGTAGATGAGGCAGCTTTACCCTCAATTATTCAACGACTAGTAGGTTTCAAGTACGAAACCTAAATAAGGGGGTGAACTTGTAACAATAAAGTCAAAATAAGCTAATTAATAATAATGGGCTTAGCCGTGATTATTTAATGACCCTTTTTATTTGAATTTCCTCGTTATTGTTTTAACTAACTGATTGCTTCATAAATAAGCGGGAAATGGATTATGGACCGAGTAAACCTCGCGGCTTATGTGTTAGACGAGATTAAGGTCGCGGGAACGCCCGATATATATAAACGGATAAGCAAGAGGCACTCTCATTTGCAACACAAGCACCCAACTTCTAGAGAGAGAGAGTGTGTGTAGAGAAAAAAAGTGGAGAGGATGTGAAGATTCAAGGCTCGGTTGATCAAAGGATTGAAAATCATTGTTTGTGTGCATCCAAACAACAAGAAAAGACCAAGAATTCGGGTAAGAAACATTGTTTAATCGTTTCTCTAGATTCAACCTGGATTCTAGGGTTTGGAGTTTTTGAAATTAGCAACTAATCATCCAAAGCTCACGTTTTTATGTAAGAAAACATGTAAAAACCTTATATATAGCTTCTTGGGTGATAAACCAAGGATTTGGATGTAAAAGATTGAAGTTTGGGGTGAAATATCGGTTGTTTCGTAATTTCAGCACGTTCTGCAAAATAGTGGGTTCATCAAGCGAAATTATGTATTCATCCAACGAAACTATGAATACTTTCTGTGAAACTATAGTTCTGCAGACCTGGAATTCCAACAAAAGTTTGGTGAAACTGACAGCGAAGGTGGCAGCGAAACTTCCGGCGAATCTGTTGATCTGGCAATGAAATAGGCATAAATTAACCCCTTCGAGTGTTAACTTATTTGCAGCCTATGTAGTGTGACCCTTGATTGGGAGGGTGATTGAGAAGCTACTTGCTGAGTCCATGTGAGTTCTAGATCCCCTATTTTAAAGGTTTTACACTGTTTGGGGATGGAAATGCATATTTAAACGTTTTGATACATTTTGGGGTGAATAACCGTATGTTCATGTGTATGTATATGGGGATGGATGGTATATGACGATTATATGATGATGTGTGATGTTGTATGTGATGTTTATGGTTTGTTATGTATGAATGTGTTTTGTTGACTTTATATTCCTATTATCTATTATTCCATGACTTACGTGTTATGATTATGAAATAAATGTAAAGTATTATGTAACGAAAGCGGAAATTTATGATGAAGGAAAGAGGAACGTAAAGAATGAAAGAATGCATGCATTAATGAATGATGGAATGGAAATTCTTGCAAGCAAATATAAGGAGGTGCACGACTCTAAAATCTCGTTGTCTCAACTGTGTGTGGTTTAGCTAATCCGTAAGGATACACACAGGGGTCTAGTCTTAGTGACCAACCAAACGTATGGGATCCTTGTAGCTTGCCCTGGTACTGGTGCCAGGCTACGTGCATAATGTTAGGGGTCTATTTATATACTTCGCCCTAGTACCTGCTTTATGCCTATGTTTTTGGGTATAGCTTATGGCATTGATCCTGAATGAAAAGTGGAAGATAATTATGAACGAATAAAATGTACGATAAGAAAGATAATGAATGAGAAAGAATAGCAACGATGTCGTACATTGAATGAAATATAATAATAATATTATCTATTTGTACGTATGATATATGATCGTGTATGAAAGTAAAGAACGGTTTTAAGCAAAGGTGAAGTATTTTATTTTATAAAACTAGAATTCACTAAGCAACATTGACTTTTATGTATTTTCCTGTTGGCAGGTAATATTGCTGAGGATGGCACAGGGCAGCTACTTGGCATTTTGGGATGGCATCCATTTATTTAAATTATGACGTTTTTGTGACGTAATGCAAACGATAATATTTTGTAACGGTTAAACACGTTGTATTGTTTTGTAAAAGTAGTAATTAATATATGAAATGGTCTTAAGTTATTCCGTTGCGGATGTTTTAGTAAATGTAAATGTTTGATTTATGTTTTATGTGCGATGATTGACCAGTTGTAAGTGTCCCGGGAACGGGGCCTTACAAGTTGGTAAGAACCAAAGTTTAAGTGAATTGGATAAATAATTTTAAAACAAACCTAAAGTTAAACAGAGAATGGGACAAAAGGGAAGGGATGCAAGTCCGAGTAGCTACGTGTCATCAATTATTTTCTTTAATGTTAACTGGTATTATGTGGACATGTTATGTGATTTATGTGCCTTGGTAGATTTAGATACTGATGTGATCAGGATAGGAAATGCTTAGGGGTATGAAGTGGTTACTCACAAATGACCACTGTAATTAGGGACTTACTATACTTGACATAAACTGAGCTATTAACTTGAATGACCGTGTTAGTGTTTGAATCTTATAGCATGTTTAAAGGATGGCTGGAGGTAGATCTGCAAAGGTTTTGTGTGGTGGAGTTTGTGGAGGTCGTGGTGGATGTGGTGCTGGACCACGGATCATAAGAGGAAGGGCTAGAGCTACGGAGACGACTCATGAAGAGCCCGAGACCCCTCATCCGGAGGGTGTGATGAGAGTGCCAACTTAAGGGCCTTAGTGAAGGAGGTGATGGTGGAAGAGGTTCACGAGGTCATGTAGACGATCCAACCGTATGTGGTGAACAAAGTAATCAAACTTGTACGAGAATGCGAGAGGAAGGAGATGAATAGGTCCTTTGGGGAGAGGGAGCAACCAGAGATTGAGATGGTTGTCCGTAGTGATGAGGAGGACGAAGAAGAGCCTATGCATGAGGTGGCATGAGGTTGTAACTATAAATCATTTCAAAGATTCAAGCCCTCGACTTTTGATGGTAATGGCATTGCTGCTGCTGCTCACCGGTGGGTGAGAGAGATGGAGGTTGCTCTTGATATAAGTGAGTGTCGGGAGGATCTGAAGGTGAACTTTGTCATTCATTCATTCGTGGACTCGGCTTCATGTTGGTGAGACAATATTGTCAAGGCCAAGGGTAGTAGGGCGATTGGTAAAATAAGGTGGGCCGAGCCGAAGAAATTGGTGATTGAGGAGTTCTGTCCTCACAGAGAGTTGGACAAGGTGGATAAGGAGTTCCTGCAGCTGGAGGCGGGAACAATAACGCATCAGCAATACACCACCAAGTTCAACGACATGGCATGGTTGGTGATGGATCAAGTGACGCCTCTATCACAAAAGATCAAGAGATACATTCAGGGCTTGCCAGCAGATATTTGCAGGCACATGATCACCACCCAACTGAGTATGTTAAGGTCGGTGGTTGATCTGGCGGGGAGGTTGTATGACGAACGAGAGGTGGTGCTGGCTAAAGTGAGTAAGAAAGGTGGCAGTCATAAGAATTGGAATGGGAAACAATTCGGATGGGGTGGTGCCCCTTCAAACAACAAATTTGCGAGGGTGGATGACCAGCGTTTGGTCACACCCAGTGTAGGGATGATGAAGTGTGGCAAGTGCGCGAAGGATCACATCGGGGAGTGTAGATTGGGATCCAACTTTTGTTTCCGGTGTGGAAGGACATGACATGTGGCGACAAACTGCGGGGTAAGGAGGTGTTATAACTGTGGCGAAGAAGGTCACATGAGCAGGGATTGCAAGAAGCCAATGTTTGAGAGTTCCGGAGCGAAGAAGGCAGTCGGGACCGAAGGGCAGAAAGCAAGCGCCAGGGCTTTCATGATAACCAGGGAGGAGGCTAGGACGGACCCCGATGTGGTGTCAGGTACGTTTTCTAGTAAACCAAACTCTTGCCTTTGTGTTATTTGATTATGGTGCTAGTAGGAGTTTTATTTCTGTTGCCTTTTGTGCTAAGTTGCCCATTAGAAGTAGAAGTATTGATGAGTCCTTCGATGTAGAAACTGCCATAGGTAAATCTACACGATTTCGGATATGATAGAAGGCTGTGGCATAAAATCAGAAGGTCATAAATTTCCTGTTAGACCGTTCATGATGACCTTTGGTGGTTTCGGTTTAGTCCTAGGAATGGATTGGTTGGTGGACTACGAGTCAAACATTGTGTGTCACAAGAAAATGGTCAGACTGACAGAGCCTGATGGGAGTTCGGTGACGGTTTACGGTGATCGAGTTACGACTACCCTAAAGGTGATTTCGATGGTGGTGGTAGAAAAGTGAATGAGGCGTGGATGTAATGCCTACTTGGCCTACGTAAAGGATATGGATACGTTAACACCACAACTATCTAATGTATTGGTTGTGTGTGATTTCCCAGACGTATTCCTAGAAGATTTGCCAGGTGTGCCACCGGACCGTGAGATAATGTTTCAGATAGACATCAGACCCGATGCCCAACCTGTTGCTAAGGCACTGTATCGATTGGCTCCGACCAAGATGAAAGAATTGATAGCAACTGCAAGAGTTGCTTGATAAGGGGTTTATTAGGCTGAGTATCTCTCCATTGGGGTGCTTCGGTCTTATTTGTGAAGAAGAAGGACGGTAGTATGAGGATGTGTATTGACTATCATGAGTTGAACAAGTTAACAATGAAGAATTGGTACCCGTACTGATGATTAATGACTTGTTTGATTAGCTCCAAGTTGCTAGTTGGTTCTCAAGGATATACCTTCGATCTAGTTACCATCAATTGAAGGTGAAGGTGGAAGATATTCCTAAAACAGCTTTTCCCACGCGTTATGGACACTACGAGTTCCTCGTTATGTATTTTGGTTTAACAAACATGTTAGTTGCTTTTATGGACTTGATGAATAGAGTGTGTCGGTCGATGTTGCATAAATCATTGATTATGTTCATTGATGATATCCGGATTTATTCAAGAAGCGAAGAGGAGAATGCCAATTACATTCAGGAAGTGTTGAAGACGTTGACAAATGAGAAGTTGTATGCTAAGTTCTCCAAGTGCGCGTTCGGGTTGCGCAAAGCCTAGTTTTTGGGTCATGTGGTGAATCCTGAAGGGATTACGGTGGACCCATCAAAAGTGGCTTAGCTAACCCGTAAGGATACACTCATGGGCCTAATCTTTGTGACTGAGCAAACATATGGGATCTTTGTAGCTTGCCCCGGTACTGGTGTCAGGCTACGTGCACAATGTTAGGGGTCTATATATAGACTTCGGCCTAGTACCCGCTTCATGCCTACGTTTTTGGTAAAGATTATGACATTGATCCGGAATGAAAAGTGGAAGATAATGATGAACGAATGAAATGTGCGGTAAGAAAGATAATGAATGAGAACGAATGGTAACGATGTCGTATATTGAATGAAAGATAATAATAAGATTATCTATTTATACGTATGATGTATGATCGCGTATGAAAGTAAAGAACTGTTTTAAGCAAAGGTGAAGTGTTTTTTATAAAACTAGAACCCATTCAGCAATACTGACATTTATATATTTTCTAGTTGGCAGGTGATGTTGCTAAGAATGGCACGACACAGCTACTTGGCATTTTTGGATGGAATCCATTTGTTTAAATTATGACGTTTTTGTGATGTAATACAAGCGATAATATTTTGTAACAGTTAAACATGTTGTATTGTTTTGCAAAAGCAGTCATTAATATATGAAATGGTTTTAAGTTGTTCTATTGCGAATGTTTTAGTAAATATAAATGTATGATTTATGTTTTATGTGCAATTATTGACCAGTTGTAAGCATCCCGGGAATGGAGCCTTACATATACACTGAACAAATTTTTTTCCTATAACTTGATCTAACCATTGATTTATAAAATTGATGTTTATGATTACTTATTATACTTTTTAGTTTTAGTAGACTTTTTAATTGAATATTTTCCTTAAACTAAAGGAAAAACGTCATATAGTGGTAATCAACTTTCAAAAGTGTTTCACTTTGGTTACTCATGAACTTTTTCTCAAATTGGTCTCAAATCAAGTTATTATCGAATTTTCTTATATCAAGATGTAATGGGGGAAAGACACGAGTGTCGAAATTTTCAATATATGAAATTATATTAATAAATAAAAAAATGTAAGTTGTATTTTTAAAAAAATAAGAAAGTGCCTAAAATTCACGTCAACTTCCATATCAGCATCGAAAAAAAAGAAAAACATAAAGAAAAGCTTGCCAAATATATATTAAAACTTATAATTTAAATAAAACACGAAATCTAAGTGACATATTAAGAATACTTTTTGAACTCGAGCTACTTAGTTGAAATATTATTTAGTTACCTATAAAATAAATATAAAAAGATATACAACTAGAATTATGCACCTCAAGTTTTAAATGAACAACCCAAATCGATTTCTCCACCAACCCAGTTTTGACTGCCTTGCCTCCAGCTTGATCTAATTCCCACTTAAACTAGTTTAGGATTTCTACCCGAAATATGAACAAGAATTTTAACCTAGAGGTGTACAAAATCAGATTGAAACTGATTTGGGTTGGGTCAACAAAAGTCAAAAACAGTTTTTTTAAGAACCGATTCAGATGATAGGAAGTACCAAGGTTAAATCGGGTTAGAAGATGGGTTGAAACCAATTTGGTTTTGGTTCAGTCATGTTTGGATGGTGCACTGGAACCAATCTCAAACCTATGGTTGGATGGTGCATTGGAACCGGTTGAAATGAAACAAGTTTGACTATTGGGTTGGTTCAGTCATTTTTTCGGTTTTGATGTTCTAAGTGTTGTCTTTATTGTCCCTCTCTAGTTTAAGTGGACGAAAAAACCAGCATAAAAAGACACCAAAATGGTTCGTTTGAAAAATCGTTTGGTTAATAGTTAAAGAGATCAAAACTGATTTGGTTCGGTTTGGTTCTTACATCGGCTTTTTTACAGGTGTTATTGGTAGTGGAAAGTTTTTGAATAGCTCTGTCAATTTAAACCTATTCACTGGAGAGATTTATAAAATGGTCCCGATCATAGGCTTTATAATTGGTTCCAAATTTGTTTCTAACACAGTTTAATACCGTTTAGCTTCACCGGTGTCGGTTCATGAACATGCATTTTTGTTCACCATAAAAAGCTTAACGTGTAAACCAATCTAAAGGTAGGAAATATACCCAGGAAGAACCTAAGCCAAACGCGGTTACGGGTAGTACCCGATGGTAAATGTACCTGGTTTGGAGCCAATTAAATCCATAGGGTTGGATCCGGGTGTTGTTTTGAAATTTCTTTGTGTACCCGATACCGACCTTACCCGATTGTACTCGAGTATTACCATTTTTTCACCCTTTTCGAAAAACTAGCCGTTAGAAATTTTTTTGACCATTTCTTTTTTTTACCCTTATAACTTGGTATAAAAATGTGTGAGTTGATATGGTTGAGTACCCAAGTCTAAAACGCAAAAACATACGTATTAACACAAAAACTACTCTTGTGTACTCTCGTTATGCACTTCCACTCTTGTTATACACTTTATCTCTCGTTCTAAACAAAATGTTTCAATCACAATCTTTCGTTGGTCAAGGTTCGTCCACTGCGCCAACCGTTGCTCGAGTTCTTGCACACAGTCGTAACATGAATGTTTGATGCAATTGGAATTGATTGAGTTGAGTGATGGGTTCTACAGGCTAGTTGCAAGTTTTGTGGAACTTTGCTAGCCAAATATTCAAACACAACTTTAAATAAACGCATTACTAAGTAATTTTGTAAGATGTTGAGAAATAATCTGGATTTGGAACAAACACAAATAGGTGGAAATGGTGTAATCTTTCATTACGACATTAATACTATTCGAGATCGAATTAGCAAAGTTCTTGATTTAAGAAGAATTGTCTTTTGGTCACTTCAACAACACTCAGTTGGCCAACTTGATTCGAGAGATGCTTCAACCTCATTACACCAATATAAGTCATATGACACTTAGACGTTATTGTTTAAAATTATGGAAAAAGCAAAAAATAGATTTAATTGTATTTTTTGAAAATTAAAATAGCAGTGTTAACTTAACTAGTGACGTTTTGTCGACTCCACACGGTTTACTCGAATCGTACCTTTTGCGTCACTACTCATTAGGTAGATCACAATTCATGGCAAATGATAAAACTATGAGTGCATTTGATCTTTTCCGCATACCCAAGAATTTTTGTTTCAATTTTTGGATAATGTAATAACTACTTTTAATTTAGAAAATAAATGTATTTTAATTGCATTTGATAAAGTCTGAAACAACCAATCGTAGTTGAAAAAATAAAAATAAATATCATCCGATTTGTAACAGTTTTTTTTTCATACCCGTTGTGATATATGTACAAATTATTAATTTAGTAATGCAATATGGGCTAGCCGTGGAATTTGTTGATAACTTTATTAAAGCTTTTTGAAGATCATGTATAGGTTGGACTCACCTTAGTTTAGATTGTTTACTTTTGCTTGTAATAGGTCTTTTGTTAGTTTCCTTTTGTATATATTTAGTTTTATGTAGTTTTGCAGCCCAGCAAAACTATGAGCAAAACTATAGTTTCGCTCACAGTCAGCTGATTAGTTAGCCTAGTGAAACTATTGTTTCTGCCAAGCGAAACTATAGTTTCGGTAGTACAGTTTCGCTAACAGCGAAACTGTCTGCGAAACTAAGACTGCTATATATAGATTTGATTTTTTTCATTGTTGGGTAAGCTTGCAAAACCCTAATCGTGAATCATTATTGCAAGTTACCTTTTCAAAGCAGTTATTACTCAGAATTATCATTGTGCTTGATGTTATTGATTGTTATGATGTTCATTGTCTTATTTTGAATGAGTTCTTATTGTATTCAATCTTCTATGTTCATCGTGTATGTTTTGTATGTTTGATATTGAACGATTCTTCATCTCATTTGCACTGTAATACGATCAAATGGACCAACAATATGGTATCAGAGCCTTAGTGCTCATGATTTGTTGAGTTTTTGGTGGTTTTAGTTCAATATCTAGTTTCCATCAATTTTTACTTCATTATAGGGTGTTTTTGATATGGAAATTGATTGAGTTTTGCTAGTTTTCGGTTATGGAAGCTCTACTAATTATCAGATCTCAAATTCATTGAGTTTTTGATGATTTCAGATTGATTTTGGGTTGAAAAAGGGTTTAAGGTTCGACCAGCGAAACTATTGTTCTTTCTGCGAACCTACGATCATCTTTCAGCGAAACTATGGGCGTTATCACTACTGAAATCGTTTTCTAGTTGTTTTGAGAAACTAGTCCCTTTGAACGAAAGTTCACCAGTGCTTGTGAAAGTTTAACAAGTGAAATTGCTGACGAAAGTGATTTTGAACGAAAGTTCAAGCTTGTTTCGTGTGAACTTATCGGCGAAACTAAGCCAGTTGTGACAATCGGCTAGCGAAACTGCTACCGAAATTGTCAGCGAAATTAGCCTTCGCTACCGAAATTGTCAGCGAAATTAAGCTTCTCTGTGAAATGGTCTGCGAAATCGTCTCTTTTCTTGCCGAAACTACATCAATCCCAGCGAAACTACAATGTCAAAGTTAACATCACTCACTCTTGCAGATCTTGAAAGTGTTTCTCCCAATAGGCCACCGAGACTCATTATCGGAGATAATTTCGAGGATTAGAAGAGATGTCTCAAAGCTTTCTTCTTCTACATTGATCACAACCAATGGGAATCGATTATTTCTGGTCCTCACATACCAACTATCACTGTTGGTGATGTTGTCTCTCAAAATAAGGACCCGTATTCTTTCACTGAAAAGGATCTGAAGTTGATTGATCGTGATCAAAAGGCTTTTGGTGCTTTAACTCTATGCTTAGCATCGGACATCTACAATCCTTTTGCAGAGCATAAAAATGCTAAATCACTTTACGATGCCCTATGTGAGTTCTATGATGGTAACGATGATCTGGTAAAAGATAGGAGCATTCAAGCTAAGAAGGAATTCAATTCCTTTGTTGGATAAAAGAACGAGAGTCTGACAGATCTCACAAATTGTTTCTTGACAGTTTCAAGCACCTTAAAGAAATACGATGAAAAGCTCTCTAATAGTGAACAAGTTAACAGGCTACTAGACTCTCTCCCACCTCAGTGGAGTCTTCAGGTGAGGATGTTAAAGCAAGAAAGAGGGTTCAGAGACTACAAGCTGATGGATATTATCAATAAGCTTAAATCTTTTGAGTTGGACATGAAGAGACGGGAATTTAACCAGACCATGATGCCTACATCTGGTTTTACTCAAAATGTTGCTTTATTATCATCCGCTGCAAGCTCTCAAATAGAGAATTCAATTCAAGGAGGAGTTAATACAAGTTATTGTTCAGGAGGAAATGTTATTGTTGGAAGAGATCAGATTAATTCTAAGGCGAATGTTGAAACTTCAGTTCCATCGAAACAATGGCTCTTTTTGGAATGTTTGTTCAAAGTTATGAAGCACTTGTGGCAGGAGAGTTGAAAGAAAAAGGAATGACAATGGAAGACATGTATCAGGTAGATCCTGATGATCTTGAAGAAACTAACATCCAGTGGCAAATGACAATGTTGACTCTTAGAGCTCGAAGATTTATGGAGCGCACTGGACGAAAGAACTTTGGCGGACAAACTTCTAATTCAAAACTAGGATTTGATAAGTCAAAACTGAGATGATTCAACTGTAAACAATTAGGACATTTCAAACGTGAACGTCAATCACCAATTGTCACCGATTCCAGCAATTCAGGAGTTCCAAGATTAACAATTGAGGAGGAGAAGGAAGATGTGAATCACAAAAAGGAGACTACATTGATTTCTAACTTTGATTGGAGTGTAGAGGTTGAGGAAACAAGGACTGAGATAAATCATGCTTTGGTAGCTGAGTTTGTTAAAGGGAGAGAGAATGAAGATAGTAAAGATGGATTTGACCCTTTCAAGGAATTCAAAGAGGAGTTTGTGTCATCTGTGAATGAGAAAGAAGAGAAAGATGTTAGAATGAGGGCAAGTAAATGTGAAGGTCTAAAGCAGGAAGGAAGTTCATCCACTAGGCAAGGAAAGGATTATGATGATGATACTGTCACCGTTGAGGAAAGCAAGTCAAGTACTCCGGTGTGCCAATGTGAAAAGGCCTTAGCAGCTGAAAAGGTGGTGATGGGACTTCCATATGAGGTAATTTAGGATATGTGTTCATCTGCTTGTAAAATAAGATTATTTGGGATTTATAAAGCTAATCG
>BJCM01268519.1:8858-21012 GCA_018326385.1 Flaveria bidentis
TTTAATATTATACATTATATATATAATATTTATATTTATATTTCTGTTTCATAATGTTTGAATTTTTCTTGATAAAATCATTGTAGGTTAGAAAACTTAAATTATTAATTATTTAAAAAGTATTACATACGTATTTTCAATCACAATCACAAGATAAACAATTTGGACAAGAATGGTCGGCAAGCACCAACGACTTAATCATAAACTATAGGTATAATTAAGCATCACGGGATTAATTTAAACCCACACAATTAATTACTTAAAAAATTAATTAATACTTACTTAAGATGCACGTGTCGGCTGATGTCTGCGCGTGCATTAGCAGCATGCTGACGTGGACCAATCACATATAAATAAGAGATCACATGTCTCCTCCACGAATTACTAGATACCCAATAACACTCTCTCTCCTCTCAAGCCCCCTTTTGATCTCCATGCCACGTGTCACCCGTTCGTTATCCCTAACTTTGCGCCCAATTTTGTATATATTTATTTTATTTTTTATTGAGGTCACAAAGTCTCTTCTTCTCTCTCACACACTCACACACACAAAAACACACACACACAAAAACACACACACACACGCTTTCTCTCTCTGGAGCTTATCGATCGAAGAAGATACGAGTTTTTGTTGCTGTTATCGGAAGTTAGGGTTTATTGTTGGAATTTGGTGGAGGTATTGAAGGTTTTGGTGGTTGATTTGGTGATTCCGGTGAGCTTTTCCGGTGGATCTTACGTTATTTGATGTTTATTTGTTTGAAATAAGGTTTTGATGGTGTATGCTGTTGATTTGTTGTTGAAGTTCGATTGCTTACTGTGTTATGGATTGTAATTGTTGATTTGTCGTAGGGTTTTTAGGATTTGATTTCGTTGTTGTGTGAATTTGTTTACGGATGGAGGGGGAGGAGAAGAAGAGGGAAATGAATATTTTGTGAAGTTTTTTAGTTGTGGATGTATTTTGTTTTGATTGAAGTCTAACACTGTTTTATTTGACAGGGTGCTGTTTTAGTGTTTTAGTTTGCGTTTGAGGTGAATCTCTGCTGTGTGAAGAGGTTGAATGTGATTTGAATGTTTGTTTTGCTTAAAGGTATGATTGGTTTGATGGAAAGTAATGTGGATCTTGTAGTTTAGGTCTAACAATATTTGTTTTTGTTGCTTTTTGATGTGTCCAACTGAGGTGAAGGGAGGCCTCCTTTTTTGTGTACTTATCTTGGGGAAATTATGAAGTTCTATCTTGGCGTTGGCTGCATAATTAGTGCTGGATAGAAGATTTTGAAGGAATGTCAGACTTGTTTATGTATGAGGTAGGATCTTCAATGCTTTGTTTTGGCATGATTGTACGGGTATCAATGCTTGTTTTAGCGCACTTGTGCGAGCATCAACGATTGGTATCCTAAAGTCTTTTGACATTAGTTCATCATATTTAAATGATCAATCATAGCTTGTTTTTAGTGGTTAAGAGACAAAGGTCTAGTTGGTGGTAAAAAGACGTGAGAAACAACTGTTCTTTTTTTATCTTTTTGTAAAGAAGGATTTTTTTTCAAAGAATCACAAATTTTCTTTTTGCCGGTAGCTAACTTTACCATGAAATATGAGGGGCGTCTAAAGGGTTAGAATTTAATACTTGCACATGTGAACGGCACTCACCTGCCTTGTACTAGTTGTCAGGAACTTCTTTCCTATCCCATATTTGAGTCACCTTGTATTCTTTGTTTCAACTTTGGAAGCAATACAAGTGATAGTTTCATGCAATATTTCTTTGAGTGCAGTCTAATCACTTGTGAACAATAGATTATCGATGTCCTGGATTATTAAAATAACGATTGTTAATGATATTTATAACCTCTTCGATGAACAAGAGGAGAAAAATTATCAGGATATCTGAGCTAACAAGATCATAGGTTATGTGAAATCCAAATCATCACAATTTCTAATCATGATTATACTTGTACCAGTCAAAACCATGATTGTACTTGTACCAAGTAAAACCATGTAAACACTGTAGTAGTTAGGAGCTTGTTTTGCTGTACATATTTTGTTATCCTCCTAAATATGCCATGCATATTGCATACAACTAAAAAGGCTTTAATGTGTTGATATGCTTAGCCTTTGAAGTCATATTACTATGGAGGGCAACCAAAAAAAATAAGACTTAAACATGAAAGTGACAGATGCATCATATTTTCCATCACCAAGAAAAGGCATGAGGATCATTTACAGATTTATAAATATATAGAGTTGTACCTATTTAAAGGCTCATTTGTATTTAATGTCTAGAAGCTATTAGTCCTTTCATGCCCTTGAACTGTGAAAGAATTTAGGTAAACTTATGAAGATATAAGAACTTAAGATTTGAATCAATTGGTGACTTTCCTTGCAGTTCGTATAAAACTAATAGAAGTTATCTAAAGCTTCAGTTATTACAGCAACTTTTCTGACTGTTTTTGCAGCTTGAAGATTTTATTTGGGATGACTTTGACCGAGGTGATGACCATATAGTACCACACCCTAGTAATGCTCGCACTAGTAGAAATTCATCTGAAAGAGACGTTCGCAAAGAACTACAGCATGAGACAACTGTTTTGAGTAACACTGGCAACCTTGACGTTTCCCAAACTATATGCCAAGAAAAGGCAGAAAAGGATTCTAAGCCATTAGATACAAAGAATAAAATAATGGAAAAGGAATTATCAGCTCATGCACCACAGAGTATTTTTAATGGTTCATGTGATGGTGAGATTGTAAAAGACATGCCTAATATAGCATCTGATGACATTAGAATGCCAGATGATTGCTTCAAAAGTAGCTATGCCACATCAGCTACAGGAGATAATGACTCGTACAGTTACCCACCAACACAGATTTCCCAAGCAGATCTTTGTTTTGTTGGCAATAATTGTGAGAATAAGGAATCAGGTGATCTTTTATATTATGGCTGGCCTGATATAGGAAACTTTGAGGATGTTGACAAGATATTAAGGTAGAAATTACATTGAAAAGTTAACAATCATGTTTTTCTTTGTTCTCTTGTTTCTAATAACTCAATGGTTTACATATGCTTTATTTTTCATATAGGAGTTGTGATTCATCATTTGGATTAGGCGTTACTGACAATGATGGTGAATTTGGCTGGTTTACATCAGATCGTATTGAGGGTACTGAAGAAGCATTAAAGATGGATTTAAAATTTCCATGTCCTGAGCCAAGTGATTTGAAGAATATATTACACCCAGATCACGAGTCTCCAGAATCAAATAATCACAGGTCTAGCTGTCTCTCTGAAAGCAAATATGATCTTAATTTCAAAGACCAGGTAAATACATTTTTTTTGTGACAGCTACATATATATACATTTGATCTTACCATTTGAATGATCTTAAAGTTGTCTTACTCAGCTGTTAAATATATATTTCATAATGCATCATCATGTTTGTGTATGCTAAGGTCATGTCTAACTGTGTACCTTTGGTAGACCAATTTGCAGAAAAGGCAGTCAAAACTTCATAATCAAACCGGAGGAAAAAAAGCAGGACAAGGAGTAGGAAATGATCATCGCTCATTTTATCAAGTCAGTGATTTAAAAAGCAATGACAGTCGGCTGTCTTCAAACAATAAATCCGACCAAGTTCTTACCTCCGTAGGCAACACGCAGCAGTATAGAACCCTAGAACGTGATTATTTTGGTCACATGCAGAGCAACAATTGTTATCTTCCTCCAGATTATCCCCATCAAACTACAACTGTTCCAATGTTGTCTGGCATTAAATCTGAACATAAGGGTCTTAAGTCTCCTTCCCCAATAGGGTCTTCCTATGCATCTAACCAGAGTTCTGGTGATCCTTCATTTGCAGGGACTGCTGCTGAAACTGATGTGCGAATACAGTCACAAGAATTTCAGCCCTTATTTACTGAAAGCGCAAGACAGATGGGTATGATGTTTCAGTCTTCAAAAGGTGTCTTGGTTTCTGATGAAAAGCAAGATAATCTATCGGTAAAGAAACATGAAAGTCAAAGGGATGTTGAAGGAGGTAAGGAAGGAGTTGAGATAGGTTTATTAAATGCACAGGAAAGCTCCTGTGTTAGTTCTGAGTTGGATGAAATCTCACTTGAAGCTAATAGTCTTCGCCAGCTAAGACAGGTTACAGAACAGGTATGATGATATTGCTATTTTCATGGCAACCTCTACGATTCATTTGTTTCTGGGGGTCCATTACATCTACTAGTGACAACAGGCTATGGTAGATGGGCTTCAATGTCATTATGGAGCTAGGCTGTAGTCTTTCCATGTTGACATGTCATCCAACTTCTAATTATTGAACTGCAAATTGTGCAAGATCACTCATAGGTAACAGTTAGGTCAAAAATATTATAATAATTAGTTCTAACCAACCAAGTAAAGATCCCTGTTAATCACAAGAAAGAACCTGACATAGAAGTATAAGAAGTTGTTCAATTTGGTTATCTTTTAGTGATATGTGGCCCAAAATAATAGATCTAGCTAGAAGTTAATTTAACCCTTAGCATACAGAGTATCTAATAATCCAATTAACGTTCATGAGCTACGATAAACATAAAATTACACAACCAGGTATTATAGAACTCAAGAGATGATTGTATGTTTGTGAGGTAGATATCGAGTTACATGATTGGCGCAATGGTTGTGTACTTGTGTGCAACAAAAGGAAGCCCCATTAAATAACGCAAAATGCAGTTATGGCTACAGAATTCAGGCACTAGGCTTTAGTTCCTTACATGATCGGCAGTTTAGCATGTAAGTTAGCATTAACTAAAGTGATACATTTTCTGGATGACCATTTTGTCTGAACCACCCGTTTTTACCCAACCCACTCGCCAGTTTTGGCAGGCTTAACTGGCGGCAGGTTGCATGCACCTGATTATTCTTTTTAGTTGTCCTGATCAAATTTCTAAAGTTGCTTGATTTTGATTGGAGTTCATTTCAGTTGGATATGAGAACCAAGTTGTGCATAAGGGACAGTCTGTACCGTTTGGCTAGAAGCGCAGAGCAACGGCATAATAATCCCGGCTTTAGCAGCGGTGCCACAGATGTTAATGAACTTGGTGGGCCTTTAATGTCTGAAAGGACTAACAAGTACTGTCACTATCTCTCTATATTTTATATTACTTATTCTCTTTTAATATAGCAAGTGACTAGCTCGTCTTAAATATTCTCCTTTTTGCTAGTAGTGACTTGTGGTTTCAATTGCTAGCCAAGCATTTCTTTTGTTGTTTTGAGCCATTTACCTTGTTGAGTTGACCTGTGATATTTTGGTTGGTTTATTATTAATTATATATGGTGTTGTTTACAGGTGGCAAGTACAACCTGTTTACTTTTAGAGCGGGTCTGGAATTTTTTAAACGAATTGGAATTAGTAAAAGAAATTGGATTTGGAAATTAAAGGAATTAGAATCTATTAAAAGATCTTGAATTTGTAATGCCTCTAAGTGACAACAAGCATAAAGGGATTGGTGGATGTGTCGACACTAGGGTTGCAAACGAACTAAACGTTCAACGAACAATTCATGAACCGTTCAGCGGGAAGTTCGTTTAGTAAATGAACGAACATGAACATGAAAATTCCGTTGGTTTAGTTAAACGCACGAACATGAACACAAGTCACGTTCGTTCATTTATGTTCGTTAATGTTCGTTCGTGAACGTTCGATAATGTGTTCATTTATGTTCGTTAAGGTGTTCGTTTATATTCTTAATTAATGTGTTAGTTATTTTTATGACTATTATATCAAGTATTTTTTGGTATTTATGTTAACTACTTATTTATTTTTATTGATTTTGTGTAATGTATGTAATAAAAAATATAAATTTTATTCTAAAATAAATCTATAATAATTGTATTTGTTTGTGTTTATGAGTTTTTTTTTGTGTTCGTCATGTTCATAAACAGTTGTTTGTGTTCATTTGCTTTTGTTTGTGTTCATTTGCGTTCGGTAAGTGTTCGTGAACAGTTCATGAACATATTCATTTTTTAATGAACGAACACGAACAAGAAAACTCGTTCGGTAAGTGTTCGTGACAATTCACGAACAAGTTTACTTCTTAACGAACGAACACGAACAAGGCCTTGTTCGTTCGGTTCGTTTGCAGCCCTAGTCGACACAAATTCCAATTCTTTTTGTTGAATGTCTTCACAAGTTTCAAGAATAAGAGATAGTTAAAGCCGAATAATTCCAATTCAGTTCAATTTTCAATTAAAGACATTAAGAATGGAATTCGAATTTCAATTCCAATAAACTCTGTGAGCCCAACATGTTGAGACTACATATTTGGTTCGTAAAATTCAGGGGAATTGGAATATTTATTACATTAGGTTGATTGATTTAGGTTATGCTAAATCTCTAACGGGTCGAATAAGTTTATTAAGTTTTATTGCAAATTCCTGGTTAAACATGGTTTAATTTCATAGAAATCACATTTTTTATGCCTATAATCTCTTAACAGTGATATTAGTATTTCTAGTATAGTTTTTGTGTTCAAATCTAAGGCATTAATATTCTTACTATTGCAACCCAATACAAACCTGACATGACCCGTACCAAAAGTTACCAGAAAACACTATATAAGCTTTTTATCTGTTTAATTTCTTTGTTATCCCGCTTGTTTTGGTTTTTCTTATCCTTACCTTTCAAACATTCTGATTTCAGGTGCCCTGGATTCATGGATATGGAAACTGATACGAATCCTATAGACCGGTCGGTAGCACATCTACTGTTTCATAGGCCTTCAGAATCACTTAACTTGCCTACTTCATTTCCTCCCAAGCAGAATCTGGTAAAATATGCATAGTTGTTTGGTTTCTGGCTCTTTTCTTTCTTTTTTTTTGGTGATAATAGCGTACACAGATGTGAAATTCTTACGAGATTGATGTCTCTGATGAACAGAACCACGGGTCTATTCCCAGACGGTCTACATTGGCCGAGAAACGAGTTTGTGAGGAAGAAGTTGCAGGTGAATCAAATAACCTGATGGGCGGCAACAGAAATTAGAACAGAGTTATTGTTTTTATGTCATGTTGTGTTATATAATGTATAAAATCATCCAAGAGGCCGGGCCTGTCATGGATTTACAACATATACGACAAGTCAAGCTTTTACAATTTCTTGGTGTATATCCTTTAGTCATTATAGAAATTTATCCCTCGAATTCGGTGGATCCGATTAACTGAAATGGTTGCCCTGTGTTCTGCTTGTTGTAACCGTGGGCACGGGTGCTCTGTTGGTTGGACCTGTAAGTAGTGTAACCTGGAAAAACTCATGTTTCTTTGCTGACATGGTTTTGTTTTGCGTACATGATGAAATAATGTTATGTTTGAGTTGATCAGTAATCTTTGGATTCTGAGTTTGATGGCTCTTGGTTTGTTTTAAGTTTTATGGTAGATATTATGTGACAATAATCAATAGCTTGTGCTGATAAAATTGTTGAATCTGTTTGAAGAGAATGAGTAAATGGTTAACTTTATTGTTAAAGTTATGGCCACAAAGCATAGTCACATATGCGCCGCATAGTGGGCGTAAACATATTTACATAGTTACGCTCACTAAACATGTGTACCTTTGTTTGTACATTAGAATCAATAATAAACCTAGCTTACCAAACCGTTGTTAAACTAGCCAACCCATCCAACAATGGTTTTGTTTGCTAGTTTTCGAAAAAGGTAGCTCATAGTCTAGGACAAAACTTTCATAAAAACCAACCGATTTGTAAATATTCTTTGATGAATAGCACAAGCATTCATGTTTTTCTTGTTTCAAAGAAAAGGTGTCAGAAACTTACAGTGAAGTAAAATCATGTAATTGCTTACAAGGCCCAAGGACTATCATGTTACAAAATAGTACATGCAACAAACTCTTGATAAAAAGGTTAAACATGTTTTAAACTTAATAAAACCTCACTTGATTATAAAGCAGATCATTACATCACAAACTAATTGGCCCAAGAAATAATTTCTGCTAATCAAACTGTTGTCGAAGCTGCATTTCCGTTTCACTTTTCCATGTCGCGTGTGAAGACTGACCTTTCATTCGTTTATTCTTTTCCTTGTCTTTAATCATAGACCCTTTCTTCTTTGTTGAAGCTGATTCATCAGTCTCTTTGATAGGGCGGTCCCCACACACGGGGCATACCATCCCTCGTGCATTGGAAAATGTTTTTGGTATTCCGCATTGCACACACATCCTGTGGGAAAACAATGTTGTTATTTATCTGAGTAGAAATTAGAGAACAACATACTCTTTATCCATTCCTGGACACGAGAAGGGTAAATATATTTTTGGTAACCATGATGACTCGTTAGAGAAAACTCACATGACCAGACCCCACGAATACCATGCTAACCAGTGGGACCTAGTAAAGTGCAGTTTATGCTGTGGCCTTCAAGGGGTTAAGGCAGAAAATAGATGGAAGGCTGGAAGCTGGATTCCAACCTAAACCACTTGTCATTGTGTCCCCGCTTGAAGATTGAGAAACTTAACTTACACACATAAAGTGTCTTAATGTTATATTTTGAAACAAAAAGCATTTTCAGGAGTACCTCAAAAGATCTGCAGCATCTTCTGCATTTGGGTTAGTTGCAGATATGACACGTTTTGCGGATCCTCCAGACTCGGTTGAAGATACATTGGAGACATCACTGCTCACTCTGTCACGGATTCCAACTAACTGAGCTTTAGCCTGCATTACAGCCCCTATAATATAAAAAAGCAATAATGAAATCTCATATTGTAAACTCAGGCAATATAATTGTTCATGAAATCTAGAGGGCATAGAGAACATAAAAATGTGACCATGTTATGTAAAACATAACCAATTTGCACAAATAAAAGGTTGTTAGGTTGTCAAAAAGAGAAACTACCTGCAGGCATGTCATTTTTATCTCTACGATTTCTCCGATGACCATGCCGCCACAGCAGAGCATCATTATCTTTGTCTGCCGATGCTGATTCTCCAACAGAATTGTTTAGAAACTGTGGTGGGCTTGAAATCTCCAATAATTCAAAACAAGTATAATAAGTATTTATGTGAAAACATGGTAATACTTAATACACTCTTATTAATTATGTAAAAAAGGATTACAAAAGCCTCATGCATGCCAAAAAGGTGTAAACAATCATTACTTCTTTTTTATCATACAGAACACCAATGTTTCTCTATTGTACTGTACTTTAAAAAGTTAAATTGAGCACCCAGAAGCGCTAAGCTTTGTAGCGACTATATCCACAAGCTAACCTTGTTTGTTTCAGGAGTTGCCTCTGTATGTTATGTTACAGATTTGTTTAGTTGTAAAGAGCTATCTGAAATTTACAGAAGTGACATCAGCTTCAATGTTAAAAAACCTTTTCAGACTCGAGTCAAAGTGCACCATTAATATAAAAGACCTCTACTTAGCCAAAGGTGCAAGACATACTCAAGGTGCAAAGGGCTCACTTGTCACTTAGGCATAAGACGCAAAACAAGTAAATGCCTGCAACACAGGAATACACACACACATTATAATTTTATATATATAGAAAACTAATATAAACCCCTAAATATAACTAAAACCTTAATATAACTAGCAATTAAAATTATCCGACTAATGTCACAACTTTTATATACCATACCTTTGAATCATCTAATTAAAAAATATGTAATATCTAGTTGTATAATTCACTTATTTACCCAATTAAATAAGCCCAAACAAAGAAAAAAAAGTCCGAACATAAAGAATAAACAGTCCAAACAGTAAAAAAGATGAAAGCCATAAAAAATATTGCAGGATCGGTTAAGGTCACTTAACACTTAGTTTTTCTCTCAAACTCACTTTGAACAACACTCGGATAAAGATAGAGTCAATAAGAGTTGATCACAATATAGTAAGTAATAAGGAACACAAGAAGTAATTTTCAAGGTACTTTTATATATTGCCTCTCAACTCAAATATTGCAAGACTCTTACAAGCAGTGTGTAATGAGTTACAATGAGAACCTATATATAATACTACATACAGCCGGATATACTTTGATACCAGCTGGGATCCTATAACTAAAGCCTATACTACAAGACTATAGTTTAAGGTATCTCAGATAAAATCTTATCTCAGATAAAATCTTATCTGAGATATGATAGTCAGGACATGTCCCAAACTTACCTTTTATCACCAACTAAAGTTGGTAACTAGTACTATCATAAAAGGTAAACAGTGGAATAAAGTATGGTCAACTGCATGGCTCTTTGAGAAAACGCCATACAGTATCAGAGGTCTGCAGCAGAGTGTCAGAGACCATACTTGTGTCCACTGGTTCATGGCAGTGTCTTCCGAAGGTTAAATAGCTTCGGAAGAACAAGTACTTCCGAAGCCACTTATACTTCGGAAGAAGTTGCTTCTTCCGAAGCTTGGAGACTTCTTCTTTTCTTCATACTTCGGAAGTAGTCTTCTGTTGTTCTCTTAAGACTTGATCCTCGGAAGCATGCTCTTGACTTCGGAAGTAGAGTTCTGTCTTTGGAAGTTGATCTTTTCACTTTGTCTTCGGAAGAACTCTACAACATTCGGAAGTTCCATGCTAAGCTTCGGAAGCCTTTGCATGTAGCACCAAAATTATCTAAGTGATTTGGTTTTGGTTGCACCAGCCTTATTCTTGATCCAACACCGCCAAACAACTAAAACCGTCAAAACCAAACCAATTAAACCAGCCGAATCAAACCATGAACACCCCTAAATGAAAACATGTAAAGGTACAACGACAAGATTTTGGAGTCTAAAACATAGACATAAAACCTTAATTTAAACTAAAAATACAAAAAAGAAAAAAGGAAAAAAAGAGTTGCAAAAGGCAAGATTCGAACCTCCATGCGAAAGAAAAGTATTTATCTAGTATGAAAGTCGGTGGATTCGAATAACTTGTGTAACACCTGCGAAATTTTCGTATTATTTTTGTCGATTAAATAATTATGATTATGTTTCAAGTATGACTTCATGAGATAAAACTTAGTGTCTAATTAATAATTAAGTGATAGATAAAACTTAATGATTAAGTATTGAATAAAATTTAATGCCTATGTTTTAGATAAAATTAGAAAGAAACTTAATGGCTAAGTTTTAGATAAAGCTTAATTGCTAAGTTTTGAATAAAATATAAAACTTAATGGCTAAGTTTTGAATAAAATATAAAACTTAATGGCAAAGTTTTAAATAAAAAATAAAACTTAATTGCTAAGTTTTAAACTTTTGATAAAACTTAATAAGTAAGAAATACTTAACGAGTAAGAAATATCCATATGTAAATAGATATCTTCTGGTTCATTTCATTTCATAATCTTTTTCCCTACTTTCACACATACGAAACTCTCCACTATCTTTTAAACACCATAACATAACCCGAGATTAGGAAACCAGTGTATATGCTCTAGACAACAGGTATAGAAGTTCAGATTTAATCAAGGTGTTAGAGACTCGTGACTTGAACCTTAAGTTACTTTGAGGTTCAAAAACAAAAGCTTGTCAAGTTTAAAGGCTATGTTCAACATACCAAGTGAATACGTTTAATACTTTCAAAACATACAAAATGATTGTATTGTGCAAAAATGGCATTAGTACGTTAACCATGTTAATGCATAGAGGTATTCGGTTAAAACATTTAGACCAGAAGTATATGTATGTTTGATCAAATTATATCCTGGGGATGGGGTGAAAATCCCATACTAGGGAAGGTTCAGACTCAATGCAGATCCGAAGAGTCCCGTAGTAAGACTGCCTGAACACCAATACCAGTATATGTGGAGGGGGACTTCCAGTTCAAATAAACTGCTAAATGTGTGGTTTTGTTGGACCAAAAGAACCAATGAGCCAGATCAGAAAAACCTTTAGTCCCACAGACATCATGACAACCGAAGATGTCTACAACAGCTGAAGACAACAGCTGAAAACATCCGCCGAAGACAACAGCTGAAGTCAACAGCTGAAGTCAACAGCTGAAGTCAACAGCTGAAGACATCAGCTGAAGACAACAGCTGAAGACATCAGCTGAAGACAACAGCTGATGTCAAAGTCTGAAGGCAACGTTTTCAGCAGTTTGTCACAACAGCTGAAGAAGTACTCTTCAGTAGTTGTGATGGTTTACTCTTCAGCAGTTTTCTATCAGTA
>BJCM01268524.1:0-13733 GCA_018326385.1 Flaveria bidentis
AAATTATGTTCCTAGTCAAACTAGGAGCATACAAAATGTTCTTGAGAACAAATTCCAAACCATTTGAAAGTTTCAAAATATAGTCTCCTTGGGCTTCGACATCAACTTTTGCTCCGTTGCCCATGTAGAGACTTGTGTCTCCCTTCTTGAAGTGCTTATTTCTTTTGAACCCCTACAACAAATTGCAAATATGAGTTCCACATCCGGTATCCAATACCCATGTGTTGGAAGAAATAACATTTAAACCAATGTGAATCAAGAAAGTTGTACTTGAGGTTTGCCCAGCATCCCTCTTGTTTCACAACTCTTTAAGATAGGTGAGACAATTCCTTTTCCAATGTCCAATCTCACCACACTCAAAGCATGGATCGTTCTCCGTTACCTTAGGCTTCTTAAGCTTAGGCTTTGGAGGTTCCGCTTTAGCCTTCCCTTTCCCTTTACCTTAGATGTACCCTTTGCTTTGGCAACATTTGCCTTGGGTTCGGGAAATGGCCTTTTCTTATGGCCTCCCTCATTGATCGAGAGAACAGGTAGAACCGTTCTATACATCCCTGCCTCGGCTGTTTTGAGCATTGCGTGAAGCTCATTAATGCTCTTGTCCCACTCGTTCATATTGTAATTCATTATGAACGTCTCAAACCTTTTGGTTAGGCCATTAAGGATCAAATCCGTGGCCAGCTCCTTTCAGACGGGACAATTAAACCTCTCGAGGCGATCAACGTGGCTTTTCACCTTAAGAACATAAGATGATACCGATTGGGTTTCTTCCATGAGACATCCATGAAGCGCTCCAACCGTTTCGAAGCGCTCTACCATAGCTTGTTGAAGGAACATTTCCTTCAACTGGGTAATCATGTCATATGCCCCATGATGCTCAAAGTCCTTTTAGAGTTCAGGAATCATGGTTCCTAACATCAGGCAAGAAACCTGCATGGAATCATCAGTGTATTAAGGCCAATCGTTATAGGCCTCAACATCCTCGGGGTCGGGTTGGTCAGGAATGGGATCGTCAAAGACATAGGCCTTTTTCTCTTGCTTGAGAACAATTCTCAAGTTTTGAAACCAGTCCATAAAGTTATTATGGTTAAGACGATCCCTTTCTAAGATGGTTCTCAGTGATAGGGTAGGGGCGGTCGAGGTGGTAGCATTGTTGTTTGCGACCATTTCTACAAAATTATAAAGTTCATATTAGTATTTCTAAAAAGTTACATTTTAATTATTAATACCCTTTTTATGTCTCATAGACAATAAATAATTAAAATCTAGAATCCAACGTTACATTTAAATTATGGTTAGGTGACCTTTATCCCATTATTTAAATTAACAAGGTAGTCAACATTTGACAATTGCAACCTATTGCAAGTTCTAGCTTTATGGGATCGGTTAAACATCTTATGTTTAGTCCGCATGTAAAATCCCATCAACACCATTGTACGACATGCTTCGGTGACCCTATGCACATGTTTTCCAATTCAAGTCGTCCTACATAGACACACGTGTGAGTTTACACATACAAGTGGTTAGGTGACCTTTGTCCCATAAATATGTTAAGCCCACCTCAAACACACAAGTTCCCTAAAAGTGGGTAGGTGACCTTTATACCACGAGTAGTTCTCAAGTGATTCAAGTGTGGTGTAAAAGGATGGTATTAACTTGTTTCCAAAGGGATTTTAGTTTTCATTAATTCTAGTTATGAAAACTCTATGTACCTTGTATTCGCATGCTTTCAAATACATGGTACCCTACGGTTCTTTTTAATAAAAACTCTTTTATTTGAAATCATTAATTCTTTTAATAACTTTTATTAACATATTAATGATTAAGAACCATGAAAATTCAGCTTGTTATTATCATTTATTAAGATTTTTAAGCATATCCTCATATCAAACAATCAACATAAAATGAATAATCAAACAAACAATAAGAAACAACCACATGTGCATAACCATAGCCACTATGTTGACAAAACTTGTTTGCCATCACATGTGTTGTCATTAGGTCTTTCCTAAAGGTTGAACATAACACAAAATATGAGGTCTCCAAAGACCCCAGTTGAAGTTGCATCCAAATGCTTCAAGTCCTTCTCTTTGTGTCTTCCTTTGGTGCTTCTATCTTGTGCATCTTCTTTTACAAAATTTATATCCTAATACCAATTATCTAATAAAAGAAAACACACTTAATCTATCTATTACATCACCATTGAATGAACAAATAAATTACATCCAAATAAAAGCACAAAAGAATAAATATTACAACCCATAAAGAATTAAATTTACCAAAAAAATCATTCATCCAAAACCAAACCAACACAAGGTCAAGGCTAGGTTATGCACCAATATGAAACAACACCCAAGAACCAAAATAAATCCCCATTTGACCCTAAATTTTCAGCCAACATAAACCAAGAATTTAGGGTGTTTAGTCCAAACAAAACACAATCAACCATTTTGATATCTTTTCTTTCAAGGTTTAATCATAAGCATGTAAGATATAACCTTGAAAGGTTGGGGATTCATCATAACATCACAAAACAGCCCCTATTAGGTTGTTAAAACCCGATTAAACCAATTTTACAAGGATAATGAAGCTAGTTATCCACATATCCGGCTCTTGATGCCAATGTTGGGTTGTTGGACCATTATCTAAGTAGTTTAACCATTTTAAACATGAAAACGCAGTGGAATAAAACCTCAATCTTAAGATTTATAAGTTGAAAGTTAAGGTTAATAACATAACATCAACAAACCCTAGAACATAGGATCATATATATGTGTATGAACTAGCTATCAAGAGCAAATAACAACCAAAACAAGATAAACAAACCACCTTTGTGAACCTGCTGAAAAACGAGATTTGGATGAAGAAGATGAGGTTCTTGAATGGCCAAAACACCAAGGAGAGGTGTCCTCAAGCTTGTATACCCGCAAGCCTCAAGCAAACACCTTGTTGCTAGGATTTCTCCACCAAAAACGAACCAAAGAGGGCTGAAAATCCAATTTTCAGCAATGAACTCTTCAAGAAAACTAGAGAGAAAAGTTTTGTTCTTGCATGTATGCGAGAGAAGAGAGGAAGTGTGTGTTTGCAAGAAGTCAAGTGAACAAAACAAAAGGCCAATCACCCTTCTAAAGGGGCGGCCGAAACTTAAGATATTTGGGGTTTCCCGCCAGAAAGTCTTTTACAAATTGTTTAACTAATAACAATTATAAGTTATCTAATTAACCTTTTAATTATATAATTTATACACACACTATTATTATTATTTGATGTTATTTAGCCAACTTAAATTACATTACAAATAATGTCCATAAAAAAATATCCTTATAAGTTGTTTCATCTCATATGCAATTTATTTAGAAAAACCATTTTCTAAATTGGTGTATTTATTTAATTGCATGATCATATCATCAATTAAATATTTATATTCGTGTTTGCTAAGCTTGTTATTGGGTATGACCCGACTTGGATCATTACGTACTAACCGCATCAATATTCTATGTGTCTTGGCATAAAGAATCCAACAATATTATCTATGTGTACATACATTGCGTGATCGCATGAATGTAAAGTACGGTTTTGACGAAAGAAAAGTATATTTTATTATTATAAAACTAGAACTCACTCAACAACATTGACTTTTATGTGTTTCTAGTTGACAGGTAATGATTGCTGAGGATGGCACGGGGCGGCTACTCGGCATTTGGATGGCTTTCTGTTGTTAATATTTTTGCATTGTAATGCGAACAAATGATATTTTGAAATGAATGCTTGTATTAACATGCAAAAGCATTTGTAATGATATGAAAAGTTATTTTTATATTTCCGTTGCAATGTTTTATAAATGATTAAATGTAAGTTATATGTTTTATGCGCCATGATTTACCAGCTGTAAGCGTCCCGAGAACGGGGCCTTACAAGTTGGTATCAGAGCCAAAGTTTAAGTGAAATTGGTATATTTTAAAAATATACCTTAACTTAAACTGAGAATGGGACGGAAAAGGGAAGGGATGCCAATCTGTGTAGCTGCGTGCCATGAGGTATTTTCGTAATGTTAACCGGTATTATGTGCGCATGTTGTGTGGTTTATGTGTTGTATGTAGATTTAAATATTGATGTAGTCAAGACAAATATTGCTTGGGGTATGAAGAGTAAAGTAAGTAGATAATCACAACTGGCCACTGTAATTAGGGACTTATTATACTTGACATAAACTGAGCTATTCCCTTGAATGACCGTGTTAGTGTTTGAATCTTTCAGTGTGCGTGTGAATGGCTGATGGTAGATCTTCGAAAGCTTCACAGGGTGGAGGTCGTGGTGCTGAACCGCGACCCAAGAGGGGAAGACCCAGAGTTGAAAAGGTGGTTCCTAAAGAACCCGAGACCCCTCATCCGAAGAGTGGTGACGAGAGTGCAAGCCTAAGGGCCTCCGTGAAAGAGGTAGTGGTTGAAGAAGTCCAACATGTCATGTAGACAATCTTGCCATCTGTAGTGACCGAAGTTATCAAAGCGGTACGGGAAGGGGAGAGGAAAGAAAGAAGTAGACCTACGGGCGAAAGAAGATGACATGAGACTGAGATGGTTTTGTCTGATGACAAAGAAGAAGAGGAGGAAGAAGAGCTTGCGCCGGAGGCTGCACGAGGCTGTAACTACGGGGCATTTATGAGATGCAAGCCCCCTACCTTCGAAGGTAACGACACTGCTGCTGCTGCTCACCGGTGGGTGAGGGAAATGGAGGCTGCTCTTGATATCAGCGAGTGCCGAGAGGACCAGAAGGTGAAATTTTCTACCCACTCGTTTGTAGACTTGGCTCTGTGTTGGTGGGACAATATTGTCCAAGCCGAGGGAATCCGGGCGATAGGAAGGATGAGGTAGGAGGAGTTGAAGAAGAGGGTGATTGAGGAGTTCTGCCCTCATAGGGAGATGGATAAGATAGAGAGAGTTCCTGCAGCTGGAGGCGGGAACCATGACACACCAGCAGTACACCACCAAATTCAATGAAATGGCATGGCTCGTGCCGGATTAGGTGACGCCTTTGTCTTGGAAGATCAAGAGGTACATTCAGGGCTTGCCAGTGGATGTTCGCAGGCATATGATCGTCGCCCGGCCAAGCACGTTTAGGTCGGTGGTCGATTTGGCAAGGAGGTTATATGATGAGCGGGAGGTGGTGGTGACTGAAGCGAACAAGATGGGTGGTGGTGATCGGAACTGGAACAGTAAAAGGTTTGCTCGCGGTGATGCCTCGACGGGGAACAAAAAAGCATGGGTGGATGACTGTAGTGTGACCACATCGAGTGCGGGGTCAAGGAGGTGTGGCAAGTGTGGAAGGGAGCATACAGGGGAATGTAGGTTGGGATTAAACATGTGGTTCAAATGTGGGAAGACGGGGCACATCGCAAAGGATTGCCTTGCGGGCAGATGTTTCAACTGTGGGGAAAGTGGTCATATGTGTAAAGACTTTAAGAAGCTGAGGACTGAGAGTTCCGGGGTAAAGAAGACGGGGAGTGAAGGGCCGAGGGCAAGCGCCAGGGCATTCACCATGACACAGGAGGAAGCAAGGACGGACGCTGACGTTGTGTCCGGTACGTTTCTAGTGAACCAAACTTTAGCTTCTATGTTATTTGATTCGGGTGCAAGTAAAAGTTTAATTTCTGCTGCTTTCGGTGCTAAGTTGCCTCTTAGTAGTAGACATGTCAATGCGCCCTTTGATGTAGAAACTGCCATAGGTAAGTCTACCAGGATTTCTAAGATGATAGAGAACTGTGATGTGGAGCTAGAAGGTCATAAGCTTCCTATTAGACCGTTCGTGATAACCTTAGGTGGTTTTGATTTGGTTCTTAGGATGGATTTGTTGGCAGACTCCGAGGCAAACATTGTGTGTCGCAAGAAAATGATTCGCTTGATAGCGCCTGACGGGAGTTCGGTAACTGTTTATGGGGATCGGGTCACGACGATCCCGAAAGTGATCTCATTGGCGGTGGCGGGAAGGTGTATGAGGCGTGGATGTAGCACCTATTTGGCTTATGTAAAGGATTTGGATACGCCAACACCACAACTATCCGATGTACCGGTTGTGTGTGACTTTCCAGATATGTTCCCAGAAGACTTACCAGGAGTGCCACCCGACCGAGAGATCGAGTTTCAGATTGATCTGATACTGGGTGCCCAACCTGTTACCAAGGCACCGTATCGGTTGGCCCCGACGTAGATGAAAGATTTGATGGAGCAGTTGCAAGAACTACTTGATAAAGGTTTCATTAGACCGAGTATCTCTCCTTGGGGTGCTCCGGTCCTGTTTGTGAAGAAGAAAGGCAATACTATGAGAATGTGTATTGACTACCAGGAGCTGAACAAGTTGACAATAAAGAACCGATACCCCTTACTGAGAATAGAAAATTTGTTCGATCAGCTTCAAGGTGTCAGTTAGTTCTCAAGGATAGATCTTTGATCTGGTTACCATCAGTTGAAGGTGAAGGAGCAGGATATCCCTAAAACAGCTTTACACACACGTTACAGTCACTATGAGTTCCTCGTTATGTCATTTGGTTTGACCAACGCACCAGCTGCTTTTATGGATCTGATGAACCGCGTGTGTCGGCTGATGTTGGATAAATCAGTGATTGTGTTTATCGATGATATCCTGATTTATTCGAAGAGCGAGATTGAGCATGTTGTTCACATTCGCGAGGTTTTGGAGACGCTGAGAAGGGAGAAGCTATACGCCACGTTCCTTAAGTGTGCATTCTGGTTGCGCGAAGTTTAGTTCTTGGGTCATGTGGTATATCCCGATGGGATTATGGTTGACCCGGCTAAGGTGGAGGCAGTGACGCAATGGAAGTCTCTAAAGACGCCATCCGAGATTCGTAGTTTCTTGGGTTTGGCTGGATACTACAGAAGATTCTTCCCATGCTTTTCCAAGATCGCTACTCCACTTACCAAGTTGACCGAGAAAGATGTGAAGTTTGTATGGGGTCAAGCTCAAGAGAAGGCGTTCAAAGAATTGAAGACGAGATTCACTAAAGCTCCTGTTCTGTCATTACCCGATGGAAGTGAAGATCTGGTGGTTTATTCTGATTCTTCCTACTCGTGGTTGGTGTGTGTTTTAATGCAGAGAGGGAAGGTTATAACCTATGCATCACGACAATTGAAGGTCCATGAGGTCAATTACCCAACTCGTAACTTGGAACTAGCAGCCGTGGTCATTGCACTAAAGATTTGGAGGCACTATCTTTACGATACGAAGTGCACCATTTTCACTGACCACAAGAGCTTGAAATACTTCTTTGAGCCGATAGATCTGAACATGGGACATAGACGATGCTTGGAGCTTATAAAGGACTATGATTGCGTGATCCATTACCATCCTGTCAAGGCCAACGTGGTGGTTGATGCCCTTAGTCGGAAAGAGAGGCCCAAGCCTATTCGGCTGAAAGCGTATCAGCTAATCATGACCACTGACGTGATGAAGAAAGTTAAAGAGTTTCAAGATGAGGCATTGAAGGAAGATCATTTTAACTTTGAAAGAATGAGAGGTCTGGTTGGAGAATTGGGTGAAAACACACTTGGTGTTTATACCCGATTTGGACGGGTGTGGATTCCTCGTTTTGGGGATCTACGGGAGAAGATATTGGATGAAGCTCACAAGACTCGATACTCCATTCATCCAGGTTCCACAAAGATGTATCAAGACATAAAGAAGAATTATTGGTGGTCGGGTATGAAACATGACATAGTGGAGTATGTGAGTAAATGCCTTACTGGTCTACAGGCGAAGGCCGAGCATCAGATGCCGTATGGGAAGATCCAACCTTTGGATATACCAGAATGGAAGTGGGAGCATATCACCATGGATTTCAGTACGAAGCTGCTGCGTACTCCGAAAGGGTATGATGCCATATGGGTGATAGTTGATCGTTTGACAAAGAGTTCTCATATCCTACCGATCCGCTAGACATATTCATCTAAGAGGTTGGCAGATCTATTCATTAGGGAAAATGTAACTCGTCATGGTGTGCTGGTGTCTATTGTGTCTGATCGTGTCACCCAGTTTACATCTAAACTTTGGAAGAAATTCCACGTCGCCATGGGGACGAGGTTACATATTAGCACGGCTAATCATCCCCAGACTGATGGTCAGTTAGAAAGGACCATTCAGACATTGGAGGACATGCTTGGGGCATGTGTGATTGACTTTGGAGGAAGTTGGGATGACCACTTTCCGTTAGCCGAATTATCATACAACAAAAGTTATCATGCCAGCATTGGTATGCCACCTTACAAGATGCGATATGGTAGGACATGCAGAACGCCCGTCTGTTGGGGTGATATTAGTAAAAAAGAGTTAGGGAGCATTGAGGTGATTGAGGCTACGACTGAGAAGCTTGAAAAGATCAAAACCTTCATGAAGGCAGCCAAAGTTAGACAGAAGTCGTATGCTAATAAACGACGCAGACCAATTGAGTTTAGGGTGGGTGACCGGGTTATGTTGAAGGTTTCACCTTGGAAGGGTATCATCCGCTTCCGAAAGCAGGGCAAGTTGAGCCCGAGGTACATAGGCCCTTTCCGAATCATTGCTCGAGTAGGAGAGGTGGCCTATAGACTGGAGCTAGCAGATAAGTTAAGTGGAATTCACCCGACATTCCATGTATCTCATGTGAGGAAGTACTTGGTAGATGAAGATATGATTGTTCCACTGGAGGATATCGAAGTAGACAAACGGCTCAATTATATGGAGCAACTAGTGGCAATTATCGATCGAAAGGAAAAAAAGGTTGAGAAATAAATTGGTTCCTCTGGTGCGTGTATAGTGGAAGCACAGGAAAGGATCCGAGTCGACATCGGAGACTGAGGAAGAAATGAGACAGCATTACCCACGTTTGTTCAAGGAATAACAGGTTTCGGGGACGAAACCTATATAAGGGGGTGGACTTGTAACACCCGGAAATTTTTCTCTGAAGCCAACGAAAGAAGAAAAAGAAATAAATTCCAAAGTCGAGGGACCAAACTCGCCAACAAGAGAAAGTTGGGTATGTGGTGATATTTGAAGGGAGAAGGCAGCCATTACCCTCTCCCCACACCCACAAATCAGCCAAGAAGAGAGGAAGAAGAGAGAAAACGGGGAAAATAGAGAAAAAGGTTGGTTCAGGTTGATTCAAGAGGGAAAAATCATCATGTAGTGGGTCCAATCTAAGCTCAACTTCTCGGTGTGGTTTGTGTGAGTTCAAGGACCCCTCTTTTAAACGTTTTTGGTCGGTTTTGGGGCTGGAACACATGGAAAACCTGTTTTTGTATGTGTGTGTTCTTGACCCATTTGTATTTGTTTGCGTGTGATGCGTTTGGGGTTCGTTTCCGAGCTAGTGTGGACTTGAATGGTGTTGTGGTCTGCATTCCTATGGTTTAGAATGGTTGATTTGGGCTTAGAGGTCGAAAATGGCAGATTGGGTTCGCGGGTAAGCTGCATTATGCACAGCTAGGGGTATGCGACCGAATGGCATGACAATCATGCGACTGAAGCCATACGCATGCCAGTCATGCGAATGAGGGTCCATTGAATGTGAGACGTACTACTAAGGCCCATACGCCTGCTAGTCGTGCGATTGAGAGTCAATCGCATGGAGAGTCATGCAACTGAGGGCGCATTCGCATAAGTGCCTATCCGCATTAGTTTCATCTGCATTACCTCCATTCGCATAGGACTCATCCGCATTAAGTCTATTCGCATGAGGTCCATTCGCACGATTGGGTGTTCATCCGCATAAGTGTTCATCTGCATTGGTCCATTGGCATGATGTTCAGTCGCCTGGAGGCCATGCGACTGAAGGGTACCCATACGCCCAAATAGGAATGTTGTACCCGAGGAAAAGCATAGTCTAATGACTGACTTTCTGGGGAAAGTGCACATGTAAGTTTTGAAGTGGAAGTTCTCGTAAGTACATGTAAGATGACTTTCGAGGTCTTAGAGGTTATGTTGGGCATGATGATGATGTTGCATGTTTAAGCATGATGTATGTTATGTATGTATGATGTTGCCCTATATGATGTTGATGCCTGTGTATGTTATATTCCTTTTTATGATGTATTTTTATCTTTCCTGTAGCTTTATGTGTTGTGTTAATGAATGAAATGAAGTATTATGTAATGTGAAGTGAAAGATAATGAAAGAGGAACATGAAGGAAGAATGCATGCATTAATGAATGATAAAAATTAAGAAAGTCTTGCAAGCAAATGTATGGTAGGGACATGCCAATAAAAGGTGTTAGCCCAATGGTGCGTGGGTTCGCTAACCCAGGAGGATGCACATTGGGGTCTTTCTTTGTGATCGACCATTTGTATAGAACCTCTACCGCTTACCCCGGTACTGCGACACCATGTATAGGTGTCTATTTATAGATTTCGGCCCAGTAGCCATATAGTTTGGGGTATAGCACATGGTATTGGTACGGAAGATATGGAAAGTGAAAGAAAGAACTAATAATGAAGATAATAATGATATTATCTATGTGTACGTACATTGCGTGAACGCATGAATGTAAAGTACGGCCATGACAAAAGAAAAGTATATTTTATTATTATAAAACTAGAACTCATTCAGCAACGTTGACTTTTATGTGTTTCCAGTTGGCAGGTAATGATTGCTGAGGATGGCACGGGGCGGCTAGTCGGCATTTGGATGGCATTCTTTTGTTAATGTTTTTGCATTGTAATGCGAATGAATGATGTTTTGAAATGAATGCTTGTATTAACTTGCAAAAGCATTTGTAATGATATGAAAAGATATTTTTATGTTTCCATTGCAATGTTTTATGAATGATTAAATGTAAGTTATATGTTTTATGCGCAATGATTTACCAGCTGCAAGCGTCCCGACAACGGGGCCTTACAAATGGATTCACATAATTTCTTTGAACTTGGTCATACTCTAAAACTACCCATGATTAAATGCAAATCTAAGTTTAAGCAATAGAAAATCAGATTTATGAACTATATTATAGGTGTAGATCCGGACTACTGGATTTTAATATGTAAAGGACCTCATATTCGTGTGACACTTTCTGCTGATCAAGCTGCAATATACAAAACCTCAAGAATACCTATTGAAGATCTCACACTTGATGATGATGATTACAAGAAGATAAAAGTTGGTCTCAAAGTATGGAACTAGAAAAGTTGTTTGGGATGCACTGCTGATATTGTGTGAAGGCAGTAGTGAAGTGGCTAAAATTAACAAGGACAAGCTTGTTAATCAATATGAAACCTTTCATCACTTCAAGGGGTAGTAAATCTCTAAACAATTACATAGATTTGTGCAGCTGCTGAATGATTTAGAGATCACAGGGGTAACATACAATGTCAAAGAACTAAAGAAGAAGATGCTTCACAGTCTTTGATAAATTTGGAAACAAAATGTTACAATGCTTAAAAACACTCTTGATCTAGAGAGTACGACCTTCGACATCATAATTGCCAAGATAGAAGCTCTTGAACTTTATGAGAGGAGTAGAAATCTTGGTGGACCTCGACTTATTGAAGCTTATATATTTCCAATAGAATCTCACTCTGTAGAAAATGGATTCATCACTGAGGATGATGGTTTTCTTTCCTCAAGAGATCAAGTGAAGACAACTGGTTTCATTACTGCTCCATCAACTAACAAGCCATCAACACTATCACAACCAACGGGCTTCTCTGGAACTCCATCAACTACTCTTGAAGACCCAAGATCAGATGAGCAAAAGGTAACATATAATGCCTTTGTTGCTAGCTTTGAAGCTTACCTAGGAGGCAGAATCACTTTTGCTCATCTGATCCCGGAGGATTTGGAAGAAATGGTCCAAATGATGTGAAAGAAATTGGTATGCATCAACAAAGGGCTATTGTAGATATTAATGAAAAGGCTGATGCAACCCAAACATCCAAAGTCTATCCTGCATGCTACACAAGTGCTATGAAGAAAAATGCTTAGGAAGTTTTACACATGCAAGAGAAATATTCTAACTGTGAAATCTTTCGAAGCCAAGACCAATATCATCCGAAGCCAAATATGAAGTCTTCCGAAACCTCAGAGATAAAGTCTTCTAAAGCTTCAACTCATGAAGACAGATTTCTTCCGAAGAATTTTGACACATGCTTTATCTGATGTACTTTTCCATAAAGCTGGACACCTTTCCATTGCGCCTCTGTAAGGTCACCAACTTACATGAGTTCATGAAAAGGTCCATGCTTTTGGTAACTGTACATTGAGGTCTTGAGTTTGTAACTTTCTACTTCATGTACTTTATCCTTTTTGTAATAGATAAGGATGTGAACTATGGCATGTCATAGTCACTAGTCAAAAGGCAATCTGCCTTTTGACTCTACAATTGATTTTGTTTATGTCTAGTCAATTGTATCCAGCTGGCTTTCAAAGTATAGTCGGCTGTAGGATGTAGTATAAGTAGCTCATGTTCTTGTATCTTTCCATTATGCTTTGTAACACTTGTAAAAGAACATAGAGAAAGCAATGTACTGCATTCTTGAAAACCATATACTTGTGTTCTTGTGTTTTGTCTCTTACATTACTTGTGTTCTAAGTGTCTTATTGTGTTCTTAGTGTCCCTTCAACGGTCCTGCACTTGGTATCAGAGCTTTCCAGGCTCTTGATATAAGATCTCACCAACTTAAGATCCCTCACACACACAAATACTAAACTTTTCAAATGGCAACCATTTCCAAGACTGATATGGAAACTGGAACCATGAACAAGTCCCCACTGATCACTCTTGGTGAGTTTGATACATAATGTTTGAGAATGGAAGGTTTCATCAGGTATCTTGTTTCAAGAATGTGAGAGTCTATTGAGAATGGATCATTCATAACTAGCATCCCTTCTGCTACTGGTGCTGGTATGATCCCCAAGGATGTGGCTAACTACTCTGATGAAGATTGGAAGAGAATAGAGATTGAAAGAAAAGCCATGACAGCCCTTCAAACTGTCCTTTCAAACTCTGTGTACAGAGGTTTCAAGAAGTGCAAAATAGCCATGCAGTTATGCGATGCACTAAAACTGATGTATGAGGGTTCCTCTGAAGCCAAGGAGAACAAGAAGGATCTCCTGAAGCAGCAGTTTGAAAACTTCACCTTTAAAACAGGTGAAACCATGACTTAGCAATACTTCAGGTATGTTGAGATTGTTGATACCCTTGTGGATGGAGGAGTTTCTCTTGAAAATAGAGATATTGTAAGGAAGTTCATGTCCTCACTTCCTAGGCAATGGACACACTACTGTGTGGTGATCAAGAGAACTAAAAATCTCAAAACTCTTACGCTGACAGAGTTATATGGGATTCTCACTGGCTACCAGATGGAGATGAACATGCAAGGTTCATCTAGCAACTCCAACAATCAAATGGGTTCAGCCCTACATGTGGTTGAAAATGATACCATAGAACCTAATCATCATCTCATATGCTACCCTGACAACTCACCAAAGGGTCCTTTCATCACTATCCTAGAGACACCAAGGGAGAACTACACTCAAGGAAGCCCATTCCAAGAGACAAGTTCTTCTCAAGCTTTTGTGTCTTCTGATGAAAGCTGTGGCAACTCTCTTTTCACTCTTGAACACCTGGACTGTATTCATCCAGATGATCTGGAATACATGGAAATAGTCCAGCAGATGGCTCTTCTCACTCACAGAGCCAAGAAGTTCTACAAGAGGACTGGAAGGAAGTTTCCAAGCAATGAAACCAGTGGAAAGTTTG
>BJCM01268526.1:0-36318 GCA_018326385.1 Flaveria bidentis
CGTTATTTGTAGATCAAACGACAAACAATCATCCAAAGTAAACAAAAACGATCAAGAACAATTTTAATTATGTCTAGTAATGCTTAACAATGATAAACAAGAGTGAAAATACCGGAAGACAGCCGTTACTCTTTCTTTTCCTTTCGTGCCTTCCGATTGCGAACCAAAGCTGCTGTCTTTCAGTGATTGCGAACCAAAGCTGCTGTCTTTCAGTCGCGAACCACGCTGGGCGCCCTTTTTTTCTTTTTCTTCCTATCGGCTAAGCTGCCGATCTCATCCTCTTTGGCTGCTGCTGATCGACCTCTTCCTTCTTCTTTTCTGCTGCTGATCGATTACTTTTTCTTTGCTGCTGCTGATCAATCGATTCCTTTTTCTTCTCTGCTGCTGATCGACTCCTTCTTCTTTTCTGCTGCTGATCGACTCCTCCTTCTTCTCTGCTGCTGATCGACTCCTTCTTCTTTGCTGCTGCTCGACTCCTCCTTCTTTGCTGCTGCTCGACTCCTCCTTCTTCTCTGCTGCTGATCGACTCCTTCTTCTTTTGTTGAGAGCTTTTTGGCTTTTGAATTTTGAATATTCAAGGCTGGATTGTTCTCATTCATTAGATAGTTATCTAATATAATTAATTAAAGAGGCTTTTTTTTTACAAGTTGGGCTTGGACCGGGCTTGTAATTATCTTCCAAACTTTAACACTTTAGCCTTTCTAGTTCATTTCTTTTCTTTCTTGCACCAACTTTAAGCCATCTACACATAATAATAATATATAAGTAATATAAAAAAAACAATAAACATATTAAAGTAATATAAAAACTAATAAAAACAAAATAAAAACTAAATAAAAACCATATAAAACATAATAAAAACGTAAGAATAAAAGCCGTGTTTTACAACACATCACGGAGATAGCAGAGCAACAATATGTAAGTTTACATAACGTAGAGGTTTGAAATATTAAAGATTTTGTGTGTGTGTGTATATATATATGTGTGTGTGTGTGTGTATATATATATGTATATATATAATCACTTTTTGTTAATTAATATAGAATCAGCTCAAAGGACGGTTTGATGAGCTCAGTCAATCCCAAAACGAAGAAAATATTTCATTAACGCTGAACGAGGTCGAAGTTTTTTAGTCGGTGTTAGGAGAACGTCGCAGACATATTAGAGGGATTGGGCGTAAACTGTCTTCATCTGTAGGGTCGAGTTCGTTTATCCATGAGCAGGAACAAACACCTCAGACACTTTCAGAGGTATTAAAGTTATATAAGTTTTATCTTAAACGGGTCAAAATGAGTATATTTAAGTTGAATTATGTACATTTAGATTGAATTGGGTCAAAATGATACAAACACCCTTGATATACTTAAAAACCACGTTAATTTGAGTTAAAACAGGGTCAAAATGGGTAAAAATAAACTTTAACTGCTTAAACTAGAAGGTGTTAAGTGTATCATTGCTGGTTTATCTTTAGGGGGTCAAAATGGGTAAATTTAAGTTGAATTATGTACATTTTGGTTTAAATGGGTCAAAATGATACAAACACACTTGATATACTTAAAAACCACATTAATTTGAGTTGAAACAAGTCAAAATGGGTAAAAATAAACTTTAACTGCTTAAACTTGAAGATGTTAAGTGTATTATTGATGGTTTATCTTAAACGGGTCAAAATGAGTATATTTAAGTTGAGTTATATATTTTGGTTGAAATCGGTCAAAATGATACAAACACACTTGATATACTTACATGTTAATTTAAGTTATAATGTATGTGTATGTTTGATATACTTATATACTTAAAGTTTGATGTGTAATCTTATAATTTACACTTTGTCAAAATACAACAACTTATAATGTATATTTTGTTTTGTAGGCTCAAATCGCAAGTTTGTTTCAAAATGCGAACTTTATGTCTCAAATTTCTCAACTTATTGCCTCTCAAAAAGCTACACAACAAGCTAACGAAGATGATTCGAACGAGGAAGATGAATAAGATAGCGGTTAAGTAGTTTAAGTTTGTTTTAACGACATTTAACATTAAAGTTAAACAATGTATTAGTATACTTAATTAGTAACACTCGTAGTGGACTTCTTAATATTAATGTATGTGTGTGTTATTTGTGTTATTGAGAACTCCGGGTTTATTTTTATACAAGTTTATTCGGCTTTTAAAAATGGAAATTAAAAAAATAAAAAAATAAAAAATAAAAACAAAAACACAATTTTGACTATTAGCGACGACACATGTCGCCGCTAAAAGTATTGTCACCCAAAAATTTTTACAACCACAAATAGCGGCGATCAAGACGCTTCTAAAAAGCTTATTAGCGGCAAATTATTAGCGGCGGCTCATCAGCGGCGGCTCATTAGCGGCGATATGTTGCCGCTAATACTAATAGTGGCGACAAATCCTACTAATAGCGGCGAAATCTGTCGCCGCTATTGGTCTTCTTCCTTGTAGTGTGTTGCCCTCCATCTACACCATCCTGCTTGAATCTCGTGTGTAACGTCACTTCTTATCTCCATATCCCTTTGTACGTATATGCTTATGGCACCACCTAGCCTTGTGTGACATTCTACATTTTCAGGTTAATATATGTGGTTTAATAAAATATGTTAATTTAATTAAATGCATCACTAGACTAAATTTTCTGATAATTAAGGTCTAGCAGAGTCCTTTCGTCCATAATTTCATATTTGGTAATTACCTGGTTGTGTTACAATAAATATATTTTAACGAGTATCGGTGAAAGGTTTTTATTTAAGAATTTCAAAATCTGATCAATGTGTTTTGATCTTTCATAAATTAAATACGTTATAAGTGAAATTTTCATCATCATGAAAATTGATAATTAATAATATTATTGCGCATGTTTAAGACTTTCGAACCTTGCTTTGGTGCAAATATGCATTCTATTACATACTTTGTTATGCTAGATATTATTTTATTTTGTAAGAATTATTATTTACTTGTGAATCTATGTAAAAACCCTCAAATGAATATTGTGATTTTATAAAACTTTCGTGAAAACTAACCAACCGAATGTTAAAATTTATAACTAATTCGAGATAGATCCCTTCCTCTACCAGTGTGTCGTCCAACATGAGGACCTACTATCCAAAATATCTATCAAATTAATTATTATTAGAATTGAATTAAATCATCAAATCTATAAATTCTAATAAAACAAGGTTTTAAAGCCACATGGCAATCTCTTAAACCACTAATTTGACATTTGGCACACTCTTAGACCATCTTTATTTTTAGGTTTTTAATATATTAAATATTTACCATACTAATAAACATTTTATTTAAATATATTACCATACTTACATACTAGTTTAAATTACAATTTATGGCTTTCATTTAATCTTTTATATTATATCATAAAAATTCCATCTAATCATATATTAATTCAACTTCTACGATATTGTTCCTCAAATTTCGTTTAACATTTAGTATTATGGCTTAATAATCTATAAATTTTTCTTTGTTTCAGTATTTCTTTCTAAAATTCCATTTAATATTTAACCTTTTATATTATGTCATAAAAATTTCATCTAACCATATATTACTTAATCCAATTATAATATATTTATCAAATTATCAAATCAAAATATCAAATATTTAAGGATTATATACTTTATAATATTAGTATATGAGTTATTGATCATACATTAAATTACATTTAAACTTATTTTTGTCAACTTGCAATCACTACTATCTCTATATTTCTCCAGAAGTTACACTACAAAAATGCATGTGTGTGCAATTATTATGATATGTTCATTAAAAATAACTACTTTTGTGATTTGCTCTTCTTTTCACCCTCGTGACAAAATGCGGTGGAAAACATGATTATGACACCATGCTAAGATACCAAGAGAAATAATTGAACTCCAACTTTTGTAAATGATGATGAACTCTTGCATTTTGCTGTAAAGCTTTAATGAAATGATAGGCATATGATTGTGTAGTCATGTGTTTACCAATTAATTAAACAAAAGTTATGCCAATTTAGTGTTTCTTTTTCGATATTTACAACTGCTCTTAATCAAATATTCCTTCATATCCAACTCCATATATTAATTTCGAAAATGGAGATGGTGAATACCATGATCCTGATTCTTTGACTATTTTAGTCAAACATCTTATATATTATTTTCAGTATTTATGCGAGTCTTGAAACTTTTTCTGAGTTTATTTCTTTGGTTATCTATCGAAAAAACGTCATTAATTTTCTACAAAACATGTATTTGTTTAACTTTTTAAACAATCTATGTGACATACCATAGTAAAAAGCATAAATAGTGTTTATCTACACTGTTCCATTAGTATATTTCACAACACTATGCTACATATGCGTAATTCGATCTATCTGTTAAAACGTATAGCATTGCCTTTCATACCTAAGTGGAAACGAGCGGGGCTCTATCCTGATCCTCGTCCGTGTTCAAAGAGTGATCAAGAAAATGCAAATCTTCATCTTGATTGTCATTGATGTAATTACACACATGTGATCTTGATTTTGTTAATCTTTTACCAACACTTCTTTGGGCAAAAGTAAAACTACCAAAACCTTTGATCACACTTGTGAGCTTTCGAGCTCTAGATCTTTCTTCTTTTAAGAAAGATCGGTCTTCTTCAAGCAACTTCAAAATTCTTTCTGATTTCTCTCTTACCCTTAATCCCCAGTTGAATCTGCAAGTTTCTCACAAAGATAAAGATTAGTTCAAGCTCTTACCTTTGATCGCCAATTCTTTTCATTATTTATAAAACGTTTATATATGATCATTCTGTTCCTACAAAAACTCGAGATACCTTTCTTGATCAAGATGTTGGAAAATAGTCATCTCTCTGATAACCTCTTTATCACATTGAAACTCTTCAGAAATTCTCTCGGGACCGTGGGTGAGCAAGTGATCCAATACAACAAGAGCCTTGTAAGATCCTCTCCAGTTCTCTTTATCAAACTTCCATAACCTGATATATTACCCATCAAAGTTATTTAAAAATTTTCAACCTTTTTAATAATAGACATTACAAAATTTAACACCTTTTGTGCAGAATATCGACGATTCTCCAGTAATCATCGACTTCAAAGGCTGCACGCGATATTAATCCCATTGTTCGTGCGTCTGGTGGCCATCCCTCTTCATCCGTTGCTTCTTCAGTCAATCTAAATCTCAAAAACTAACAAAGTTTTTAAACAAAAACCAAAAGACAAGCACCATGTTAATTGTTAAATAAACAAGCTTACAGTTCTGCAGGTGTAACATCTGTTAAGGCCAATCTTGCAGTCTTGATCTTCTCTTTCAAAAAGAAAGAAGCTTGTTTTTTGAGTTCATGGAAGGAAGGAGAAGCCATTGTTATGTCAGTTTTTCCTGCTTACAATTTGCATAAATACATATAATCTTCTGTACAAATCATAACTAGATGATTAAACAATAAAAATATGTTCTGTTTGAGTTGAATATTCCTAAAATCAGAAGGATTTGCACCTAATCCATTACCAAACACACCCAAAAGATAAGAAGTGGATTTGGCTTATGTATGAGAATGACAAATGTTGAGTTTGGATTAAATGTTAGGTTTGAGGCATTCAACATTCAAAAAGCTAAATGTATATGATGATGTTATTTTTTGGCTGATTGTGCCTGTCTTAAGGTACATGTCTTTGAAGATGTAATTTTTTGTCAAACTTTTTTGCAAAATTTTATGTTTCACATAATAACTTATACGAATCTTTTCTCTGTTCAACGTTTCACACGAGTAACACGTAAATTTCATGGTGTCAAACGTTGATTTGATTTTAATATCCGGGTGCACAAACATTTCGCCCTCTAGAAGCGAGCACATACTTTGCGTAAAGGTTGTGCATACAAAAAACTTTTAGAAAAAGAATGTTGTTTAGAATGAATTTTATTAAAAAAATAGAATCATTATCTGAAAACATTATTTTATAATTTATAATATTATTTACTAACGGTTAATTTGATATTTTCAATCAAAACTCAAGTAGTATACAAAAAATTTTTAAGTGTCCCGATATTTAGACACTCCTAATATATATAAGCATCCCCGGATTTTTATACGAGCCGTATAATCCTATGCACGTTGTATACGGAGTCATGTAGGCCTATATGGGGCATATAACTCCTCTAAAAGCCCTTTGAGTTCTTTCTCATCCTTAGTGTCGAATTGTGCTATACATATCAAATAAGTCTATATAAAACGTATATGATTATATGAGACGTATAATACTATTAAAATCCACTTAACTTTCTTGGTCTTCAGTGTCGTTAACCCATAAGATGTATATTTAGAATGTTGATTTATAACGATGAGCATCTTAATATTTAAAATATAAAAGGTAAGACATTTAGAGCAATAGCATTTAACGTACATTTAACGTGTAGAAAGAGCAATGCACGCAAAAAAGTAGGAAAAAAGAGTGAATACAAAATCTCCTTTTTTTGATTGACCCTCAGTTTTCCATCACCACCATTTCCCATTCATTCAATCATCTCATCGTTTTCCAATTTCATCCATGATCTTAAGCGGTATGCATTTCAATTATGATATACGGTATTGATGATTTGATTCGTGCAGCATTGTTGAATTATGATTTGACAATATGCAGGTTATTGATTTGTTTGAACGTGCAAAAGTTGATCTCAATCAAATGCGATTCTGAATTGTATGATGCCTAATTCAAAATTCAATACCTCTGATTCCAAAATCAACATGATTGAATCGAAGAACAACCCTGATTCGAAAACGAACAGCAACGCTGATTTGAAACATAATAACTCAGTCGTTAACAAAAACAGCAATTCTGATACGAAGAACAACAGTTCTGAGGCGAAACACAACAATGCTGATGCGAAAACCAACTCTGATTCAAAAACAAACGCTGATGCTTCCACTCAGGTTTGAAGATATCGTTCATTCCGCTATTATTATGTTGTATTTTTTGAAAGTCAAGTGTTAGTTATGATGATTTGCATCGTATATTCATTAACGATTTAGAAGGGTTTGGTTGATTTTGGATAATCTTATGATATTAATTTTGGGGTAATTTGCTGGCAAAATCGCGTTAACTTGCGCTATGGAAATAAAATTAGTTTAAGTATCCATAGGTTGAAGAAACTGATTATCAGATTCTTTGAGTTGGATAAATGAAAATGATTGATGGTGACTTTTGTGGGATTCAGTGGAAGATCATTTGTGTTAGTAAGTTGTTGGTCTTGGGTTCAACTTCCACATGCGATAAAAATAAAAGGGGGTTGGTGGACCGGGGGTTTTCTCACCTAATATGAGTAGCCCGTCAGTTATCCAATTAGCCATTCAAAAAGAAGACTATGATTTATTTATTGTTGTTTTTTTGATCTAGGGAGATGGTTGTGGTGGTACGTTGTCTCCTCATGGGACAGCTCAGCTATCGGATTACGAACATTCTCTTAATGGCAACAAGGTATTCTATTTTCATCAACCAACTTCTAGATTAATTAGTACTTCAATGGTTATTTTTCTTACTCTGAATTGATGTTGATCATGTTGCATATTCAACCAATAAATTTTCCATTTGTAGAACCTGCTGTAAAGTTCAATGTACATATATGTAGACAACCAATTTTGATTTGCACACCATCTTGTATTGTGATGTACTTTATGCTTTTGGAGTTTATTTCAACAAAGTGCAATGACGGAATTGCATTCACTCATGGCCTGGCACTTCCATTATCCCCATTTGATTTATGTAATTATTGTTTTGCAGGTGTACAAGAGCGGATCACTATTTCTTTCATCAAAAGGTGTGTTACTTTCATCACCTTGTGCTAACAAATGTTCCCATGTTTTTTTTCCTATGTGCTGTTTCATCTTCTTGTGTGCGCCTTGGGTAATTATGCACTATCGCATTGGTTTTTTCTTATCCTATTATGACATGTTAAGAACTTTTATTAATCTTTGGTACAACCACAATCTTTTACTATGCCTTGCAAAATTCTGGTTTTTGTTTGCTTTAAATTACTGATGTAACTGCAAAACTGGTAATCATCATCAGTGGCTGTTATGATTGTTTTTATTACTAATATTAGTTTTGTTGTGGGTATATCAAGTTTGGTTGTGGATATATCCACTATGTGTTCCCATTTGAATTTTGATATACTTTATCAAATTTTGTTATGGGCAATTAAAGCTTAACACTAACCAACAACGAAAATTCATCTAGTTTTTTTTGTAATGTAAATTTAATTATTCAATTGTTTTATGTTTTAACAATATTAGTTCGCATATGACTTTATACAATTGATTAGTATCAGTTCACATGCAAACCGATGTTGGTGACTTGGTTCACATGTGAACTGTGTTGGTTCACACATGAACTGGTGTGTTTGGTGTGTTGCTTGAAAAAAAAATAAAATCAACTACACATGATAAGTCCTTTAATATGTAATTCAAAGGAGGATGAAGCAAGCCTACATAGATAGAATTACCATACAAGCATAACTACTCCAAATTACAAGCTTCATATATTGTACTGATATATACAGAAGTCTTATGACATTTGGGCTCCACAAAGATTCTAAAGAATTTATCTACACAAAAATCATTGGAAGAATAATACAAAATATTATTTAGTGCACAATAATCTGTCATGGCAACTTTCTTTTTTTATTTAGAGTCTTCAGGATCGTGATTACACACTTTTCTTTGTTTTTCACATTTGACCATCAAAAAGTTCACTATACTTTCTCCTTGCAACTATCCTAACAACTTCACAGTCATCCTTAGTGAACTACACATTCCTAATAGCTGATTGTTTATCATTCTGGGGACACATTAAACTGTCCTAATTACACTTGTTACATAGGGATTGGCTGGACCTCCTGGAAGAAAAGGTGGTTCATTCTGACACAAACTTCATTGGTTTTCTTTCGAAGTGATCCTGTAAGTTACTTATTTTATAGGGATTTCTTCTTCTGAGTTTAGCCACTCTTTTAAACGATATTTCGTAATTGAGGGCAAAGTTTTAAGTGGTTTATAGTCCTCATCTGTTTAGTTTGTAAAATTTCACCTTTATTAGTTTTCTTAGGAAAGTTTGAAGCATGTCGTTGTTGCATCGTTAAAAATATTAAACTGCCGTCATAGTTTTTATCTGTTATTGTTCAGAATGCTGCTCCTCAAAAAGGAGGTGAGGTGAATCTGACCCTTGGTGGCATAGACCTTAACAGTTCAGGCAGGTTGGCTTGTTTTCTTAAAGTTCATAATTATTTGTCCTGATTTTTAGTTTTCCTCCTCTTAGAAGCAGTCTTTTATTTTTTTTATTTTTTCTATATTTATTATTTCAGTGTGGTTGTTAAAGTGGATAAGAAACTATTGACTGTACAATTTCCAGATGGCCGGGATGGGAGATCTTTTACTCTTAAGGTGCTATTTTTACAATAATTCTTTTAATGCTGTAGCAATTATATATTCTTGTTCTGTTTTCTCTTAATATGTATCCCATGTTCAATTTAACGTAAAAATGATACTAAATTTTTTATATTTAATTAATACTATAAAATGACTACTTATGTGTAGTCAGCATCTTATCGAACACAATGCTTACGATAAACATCTTGTTATATTCATACTTAACATCATCATTTCTGATTACAAGTTAGCAAACTAGAATCATTCTTTCTGGATCTTTTAGATTGACTAGAGTATGCCTGGCAATGCAAGAAAGATGGTTATTTTCAAAAGTACATATATATATATTTTTTCTCTAAATGGGGTGTTGTGAATTTAAATATTACGCCCGAACTTTAGACCTACGTAGTGCCTGATAAAGATTTGCACAAAAAGAAAAACATGGAAAATGTTTTAGATTTTGCCATCTAGTATGGATCACACCAACTAGACAGTTTTTTCCTTAATAGAATTGTCTAGCTGTTTGTTCCTAGCTACTACTGGTTACTGACTTCTATAATTGTAGGCTGAAACTACAGAGGATTTAAATGAGTGGAAGGCTGCATTGGAAGAAGCTTTGGCAAATGCACCAAGTGCCAGCCCAAAGGCGGGGCCAACCGGAACATTGAAAAATGAGAAGGATGATACAGCTGATGATTCTTCAGAACAGAGTAAGAACAATTTATCGCAGAAATTCAATTTGTTCATATGTTTTCATTGTTTTATCATGTATGTCAATTGCCTGTTCTTGTATCAACTGTTAGACATGCAACTTAAATTCAGTGTTAGAAGGGTAGGAACGTCCTTTCAGTTGTATTCTGAAACTTGTTTCTTTTTTTATTCAGCAGCAAAAGATAAATCCCCAGGAAAACCAACGGTTCTTGGTCGTCCAATCTTACTTGCATTGGAAGACTCAGATGGAAGCCCATCTTTCTTGGAGAAAGCTCTTAGATATGTTGAAGATCATGGTATTTAATTTGCAAACTTCATTAATTAAGGATGTATTAACTTTTTAATCCAGGTTCATGTAGTTACTTGTGTTAGTTATATCGATTTAAATGTCATAGGAGTGAAAGTAGAAGGCATATTGAGGCAGGCTGCGGATGTTGAAGATGTCGAGCGCCGCATCCGAGAGTACGAGCAGGGTCAGTAATTATATTAAACTACTATATTGAAATTTTAGTTTCATATATGATAACATCACAACAATAAATTGGAAAATAGATAAAACCGTCATCAAGCTTGCATTATGTTTATTACATATCCTTGTGTTAAAATTAATACAAATAAAATGTTTGTATCTTTAAATTATATCAATTACCTCGTATACATTCAATTGTCCAATCTAACAAATTTAAAGTATAACTTAAAAGTAAAGAAGTTTAATGAGGCGCTAACATTAAAAAATGTCATACAAAATAAAACATAGATGTGATCCAAAAGCTACACTGAATGGCTGAACTGCATATGTAGAACCAAATTCAACAAGAAAGCTGAATGGGGAATTGGAAAATGCGTGGCTGAAATCATGCATAACCACTGCTTTTACAAATTGTTTCTGGAATTTCTGTTCATTAAAATGTAATTCCTCGACTTCCAGGAAAATTTAATTCAATCGACTTCTGTGTGTTTTATTTGGTAATTACAATGCAGTCTTAAAATGCACGCTTTATTTTGACCGAGAACAACAAAATTGATGTTATAAAACCTACAAGCAAGACCTATATGCTGCATAGGATTAGCTTAGGTTTGCAAGTAAAATACACTACTTGGACACCTTTTCACTTGTTGTTCGATCTTTCACATGTAATGCGACTATGCCATTATACAGGATTGAAATGTATGCTAGCACCATTACGGTTAATGCTTGTTATAATTAGAACACATGATTTGTTTGAACGTTCCACATGACATGATATTTTTATGATTTCGTTCAGGAAAGTTGGAGTTTAATGAGGATGAAGATGCACATGTTATAGGAGACTGTATCAAGGTACGGAATATAAGCATACTTGACATAAATATACTGATTATTAATGCTTGAAACATTGTTAAAGTATTCTTTCCCTCATTTCACTTCTGATTAGTTCTGATTTTTGGTTCTTCATGCCTTTCTGTTTCAGTATGTTCTACGGGAATTACCATCATCCCCAGTTCCTGCTTCTTGTTGCAATGCTTTGCTAGATGCATATCGTAAGTTTTTCTTGGCATTAATCATGGAGTTTTAGAATTAGTTGTTCTATTTTATCTTATTTTTATGACAACTTATAATTAGGCAATGATCGTACCACGAGAGTCAGTGCCATGCGTGCAGCCATATGTGACACGTTTCCTGAACCAAATCGCCGTTTATTACAGAGGTAATAATTTTACTAATTTTTATGCTTTCCTTGTAGCTCTAGTCATGCTTTATATCTTAATTGATTCATTAACTTTACTTTTTACAGAATTTTGATAATGATGGAAACCGTTGCAGAGAACAAAAATGTGAACAGAATGAGTGTTTCAGCTGTAGCTGCTTGCATGGCACCACTACTTCTTCGACCCATTTTAGCTTGTGAATGCAATCTTGATAGTCAATTTAATATGGGCGGCGGTGACGGATCTGCTCAACTTATGCAAGCAGCTGCGGCTGCTAACCATGCTCAAGCAATTGTTATCACCCTTCTAGAAGAATACGATAACATATTTGGTGTAAGCTTTTGCTTTTATATCACTTATATCTATATATGCTTGGGATTAACTAAATAGTTAATATATTAGCAGGAAGGAGACATGCTGAGTGATTTATACTCTGACTCAGAAGGACAAGGAAGTGGGAGTGAGGAGCTTAGTGAGGATGATTATGATGAAGGTGAATATACATCGGAAGATTCTGAACATGCATCAACATCTAGTCAGAGTGGTGGTGACGGTGACAGTTGCCAGAAAATTACCAAGGTTGGGTTCTTGTACTTCTCATTCTGTAATCTAATGCTTGAACACGTTTCACTAGATCATTTGCTTTCCCTTAAATCTGTCAATTCAGGGAACTGGTACCATCAGATCTCATACTATTTCGCATAAAGTAACTGATCACAGTGAAGCCAATAAAAAGTTACAGTCTCATGCGCGCTCTGTAAGCCAAGTTACTGATAATGTTTCAAATCAGCTTGATGAGCATTTAACAAGAAAAACAGCTGAGCATGTTGGACACCATGAAAATGACAACATACAACCAAGTACAAACAAAGAGTTGACTGATAATATTCAGAGATCATCAACTACTGCAGATTCACATGTAAACACAACAAACACTACTTCTCAACAAACTGATGTAAGTATGAATTTATTCATTAGGCCACCTACTTTTAGGTTTAGCTCCATGTGAGGGGTATGATACACACACAAACCCACTCACAGGTAACCTTATTTAACTACCCATCTTGTAGGTGTTGGCCGTCTAGTAATATAGTTTTATTTATGTGCAGGCAAAGAAAACACTGTCAGATGTTGAGGGAAAAGAGTAAGTGGCACTTCATCCATCAGCATATGAAGATTGAAGCAAGCCTTTCATCAATGCATTACTAATCTTGCTTGCTTGTATTTTTCTCTGGAATCTGTTTGATTTTCATTAATGTTTTTATATCATTTTATAAGGCCTGAGGCCACTAAAGAGGAATCAAAAGCTAAAACTGAAGCAGCGGACTTGAGCAAAAAGAAAGACTTTGAAACACGCCGCCAACATCTCAAACAACATGTATGTTTAGGATATTGATTGCCTTGTTTATATCGTTTGTTCTTTTTCTTGTTTCATAGCTACAAGAAACATTATCAATCTTCGTTGATATTGGCTTAAATCAGTTACGTGTCCGGTCTTTAATTATTCTAGTTCTATCGAACCATATTTTTATATAATATGATAGCGGTAATTTTACCAGGAAAAATACTATGCCTACAAAAGACATAGCCGTTGCATTTAATTTTAAATTTTCTGTCCATTACCTACTTTGTTGCCTTTCATAATATCTATTATCTTGGCACAATATTATTTCAATTGTGTGTGTAGGTAGCCAGATTAGAGGAACAGCTGCGGAAGGAGTTGGAGTTGAGAAAAAAACTTGAGACAGGAATTAAGATATCCCAACAAGCCTTATTTTCACAATTCTCTACTAGTGAAAAGGTTTGATCCCAATACATGTTGCTTAGTTTTGGTTATAGATTAAATTATCAAACTACAGATTTTCTAGAGATAAAGGCAGATTTGAATGATTTTTCCCAGGCAGAGAGTGATGTCACCAGCTTAAATCTGAAAATTAATGATCTTGAACTGCAATCTTCAGATCCAGGGAAAGTGTAAGCTTCATTCCCCTCATCTATTTCTTAAAGTTTTTCTCATTGTATGTTTCTTTGGACTTGTTAAATTTTGGAGTCTATTTACTCTTTAACATTTGTTTGGTACAGAAAAGATTATCATGAAGCTACAGTTACTTCTCAGGAGAGCAAGGTAACATACTAGCATCATCTCCATTATCATTGACAAAATTCATATATAGATATATATAGAGTTCGTATTGATGACAACGAATCACAATTACCTGGTCCCACTAGTTAGTAGGGTATTGGTGGAGCCTGTAAGTTTTTCATGACAAGTTTTCATGATTGCCAATTTTTTAAATCTCATAGTTCATATATTGACATATACAGTAAGCACACACTTACCAAGTCTTATCCTGCTTTTACTTTTACTTAGTATACTCGTATCAATACAGGCCCATTGTAGGCACATCCTGAACTAAGGATTTTAAAGTACTAACAATAATCCTAATCTATTAAAATAGAACTAATACTTTTCTTTAACACTTATATATAATCAATTGCCGATAATAATACGAGGTCTAACATCCAGCAGAATCCCTTAACATTGCTTATTTGTGACAGGATACAGACTCTAACAAGGATGGCAGCAACAAACATCAAGTTCATTCGTATTCTACTAGATTACCCCCACACAAGCAGCTCGATCCAACTCGCAGTTCCAAGGCATGCACAAATTTCCTATTGCATGCTTTTTCTAGTATTTCATATTCCTTAAAAGATACAGTTGCAGCTTTGGTTGCATTAAGATTTCATTTTTTTTTATTATGGTATCAGGAGACAAACTCCAGCAAAGATATGAAAAGGTCTTCTACAAACAAACCTAAAAGGTTGAACTCCAAGAGTGAGGTAAACTACACACATTTTCTCTTTAAAAGCTTATACTACTACTAACTTTGTGTAGAGGTGACATTTTTAACCTGTTTACTTTGAGTGGGTTATATTGACCTATTATGTTACTCTAACGGGTCAAATGGGTCGAACATGTCAAAAATTGTCTGGCCATATTGTAAAAGCATACAATTAACCTTCTTCATTGGTTTATGCAAAAAGTTCAATTAACATGGTATTGTTTTTGTAATCACTTTAACATGCTAGTAATTAAAACAAATGGTTAAAAAGCTGAACTCACATGTCCCATACAATGACACAATAGTTACCCATTTTGACCAATTATCCAACGCACGTATTTTGCCCCATCTACTCTTTTTTTTCCTATAGGAGATGCACACCTAAGCTTTCTACTCCTTGGTAATTCTATTTTCACAATAAACATGAGGTCCATGGTTAAACTTTAGCAAACCTGGAGCTTCTAAGGACTTAAGGGGTCGAGTAACAAGTTGTTAAGATTAAGGATTTCAATCAACATTCCTCCCCTAAATAGTTAGAGTGCAAAATGCACGTTAATATGGCTTGATAAACATACATTTTGTTTGTCAAATTTTCTAATCTATAAGTAATTCATGTGTTAATTATGATTATAGAAGATGCTATTAAAATAGTAATCCACTGACCGGCTTGGATTATTGAATTACCCAAATCAGTTGAATGGATTACTGTTATTCTGAACAGATGAATATACTTTGGGCTAGTTCTAAGCCATTTGACTCGTTTGGTTTATAGTTAATCTTGTAAATGTTAGCAACTAATCAATAAATAATATCTCATACCACTTATGGATGCTACTTTCATATCTAATGAAATCTGAATTCATTTTTGGACAAACTCTTTAGCCAGCGACATTTTATATGACCCTTTCACTATGATCCATGGCAGGCAACTGGTTCGACAATGTCAAAAATAACAAACGGGCTCAACTTTTTAAAAGAAAAAAGCAACCATCTAGCCGATGAGTTGCAAAGCATGAATAAAGACAGGGTCAGAACTCAGTCCCAAAACCACGCTCGGAAAGGTTCACAAGATGAATTTGATGTTCAGTCATCTGTGAGACCGACCGAAAGTCAACTCCAGCACTTGGATTCGCGCACGCATAGGGGTAGATCAGATGACCAATCTACTAATGTACATGAGAGAGAAGTCTAAAACAGTATCAACAAATAAACAACTTGAAGCGTGTCCACAAGATACCTTCTCAATGTGATGAGTGGGCTCGATCATCCTGTCATTGTTTGCTTATATGTTGTATGATAATCTACTAATATTTATATTTTCTACTTAATTAAGTTGTATATCGTAGGCCTTATGGGTGGCCTTGGTAATGAATGTTTATGGCTATGTAAATTATAATTTAAGTTTTCTTCTTTAAGTCGTTGAAGCTTGCAACGTAGGGATTTGAAAATTAATCGTCATTTCGATGGATCTATATAAGTCACTGTGCATGTAAATGAATTAAACACTTAAGTGAAATGTTCGACCAAAGTTTGTTTATGTTTTTTTCATGTAGTTGAATGTGATGATGTGTGACTCAAACAGGTTACATGTGCATGGAAGCTCAAGTTGATGATCCATGCATGCATGTAGCAGCAGTATAAATCGATAGTCTTTTTTTAGTCACATGCTTGTTTGTTTACGTTACGTTGTTAGCTAACATAATAGGTCAGCTCCAGTGAATTGCTAGGTGGTTGAGTTTTTTTATGCTCTTTCTCAATTAAACCTCTACATGTTGCAATTTTTGTATCACTTCGGAATATATTGAAAATTACTTGAGCTTTCTATCGTACTTGTGTTATATTAGCTTTTATGCCAATAGTTGTGGTATCAAGTTGGCTCACTAGATCCTATTTCTTTCTCTTGAAACCTTATCTTGCTCTCATGGCTAGATACTCAAGTATTTCAAACTCAACTCTTGGTATTGCTATTCCTATGTTTAAGGGTGAAGGTTATGAATATTAAAGTATTAGAATGAAAACAAAAACTATATCTTGTTTCATAGCAATACTTGAGTGTTTTAAACTCAAATCTTGCTACTTACTCCTCCTATGTTTAAGGGTGAAGGTTACGAACACCAGACTATTAGAATGAAAACAATATTGAGGTCTCAAGAACTATGGGATGTTGTCTTCTTTAGTGTTACTGCTATTGCATACGAGTCGAGAGACTATAGAGAACTCAAGAAAAATGATGTGTTAGCCGTATCTATCATTTAGCAAGGGGTTCATAATGAGTTGCTCTCCCCTGGTGTAAAATCTTCTAAAGATACGTGGGATATCTTACAGGTGGAATTCCAAGGTGATTTCACAAGTATAATGCGTAAAGCTTCAAAGAGTATGACGAGACTATGAAAACCTAATCATGAATGATGAAGAGGCCATAAGTGACTATTTTTCTTGGGTTATGAACAACATAGGATGACAAAGGACCTACATGGAAGAACTTTCTTATAAAAAAATAATGGAAAAGATTCTCAAAAACATACCAACAAATTATAATTATGTTAAACCTTCCATTGAAATAATATATGATACTTACGAGACTATTACAATCATAAAATAAACAAATTAACAATTACACCACACAAATAGAAAAAAAACAACTCATACCACAAATAATAACTCTACTAATCTTATATTACAAGACAATACTTGCTAAGCATCATTTAAAACAAAATAATTTTATAATTTCTTTTTAAAAAAATGAAATTCTCCATACCACAAAGAGCCCACTCTTCATGTCATCTACATTTCTAAAATACAAACTTCAACCATGCAATCAACGGCTAAGATTCACTCAAACAAAAAATAATTCACTACACTTTCAAACAGCACATATATACACGAACAACGCATTACACAGCACACAGGGTGTTCATCTTCTCAATTATTTGAACTTCCTCCGGCAATGGTGTCTCCGGCGACCTTCTCCGGCGACCTCACCAGAGACCAGTACGTGTACCTGGCGAAGCTGGCTGAGCAAGCCGAGCGCTACGAAGAGATGGTGAAGTTCATGGAAAAGCTCGTCGTCGGACTGACGCCGGCGTCGGAGCTCACCGTCGAGGAGCGCAACCTCCTCTCCGTCGCGTACAAGAACGTCATCGGCTCGCTGCGAGCGGCGTGGCGCATCGTGTCGTCGATCGAGCAGAAGGAGGAGTCGAGGAAGAACGACGATCATGTTGCGTTGGTGAAGGATTACAGATCTAAGGTGGAGGATGAGCTTTCGGTTGTTTGTGAGGAGATTTTGAAGATTTTGGAGGCGAATCTCGTGCCTTCGGCTTCTTCGGCGGAATCGAAGGTGTTTTATTTGAAGATGAAGGGGGATTATTATAGGTATTTGGCGGAGTTTAAAGTTGGAGATGAGCGGAAGGATGCAGCAGAGCAGACTATGAGTTCGTATAAAGCTGCTCAGGTAGTTGATTTGTTGAATTTTGTGTTGGAATTTGATGAATTGTGATGTTTAGGTCAGAATTTGTCTACTGATTGATGAATATTTCTGAGTTTAGTTTCAATTTGACTATTTGAGATTGAATTCAGTTTCGTATAAGAATTTGAGATGATGGAGTGAGGAATTTTAGGCACTGATTTTTAGGTTAATTGGATCATTGTTTTTGGATATATTATGGGAATTTATGAGAAATGACATTGCACTTTTGATCAAAGAGTTGTTAACTTATAGAAGTCTTGCTATGACGCTATCCCCTTAGTGTGAGAAATCCTTACATAGCTTTAATGTAGACAGTTTGTGTTGGAGGTTTATTTGGTTAAAATGTTGGGGTTGATTTGTGAAATCAGGAGATATTGTTTTACCAAGTTCTAGTCAATGATGAATATGATTTCATAAATATATGCATATCTTGTGTGTTGCCACTTTAAATTGGGTTAGAAGCTTGAGTAGTCATATGAATTATGATGTTGGTGTCTATTGTCTAGAAATGGATTTTGAACATTAGGCTAGAGTTGGAAGATCTTTTAGTTGGTATGACTACATTTTTACAAAAAAGACTGCATTTGATTTGTCCCACTTGTAGGAGCTTGGCTTGTCCTGCAGATTGTTACCCATAATAGCGCAAATTGATGTATTGTTTTTTTTGGAATTGTGTGTAATAATCTGTCATTCGATTCTATTTGAAGGATATTGCAGAGGCGGATCTGGCTCCGACTCATCCCATAAGATTGGGTCTGGCACTAAATTTCTCGGTCTTCTATTTCGAGATCCTCAATTCAGCTGACAAGGCTTGTAACATGGCGAAACAGGTTGGACGCCTCTTTTCTAATAATGTCATTCTTGTCACTCTTTCTTGAAAAGTCTCTTTTAAATTTAAATGAATTGTTATCACTTTTTTAAAATCAGCTGTGAATTTAATATTTCTTGACAAGAAGCATATTTCATCATGAGGTAGGGCTAAAAGCTCATCAAACAAGATATTTAAATTCACTAACAAGGCAGCTAGGCATTGACTCTGTAAGTGGGATGTACTTATGTACACTTGATCTTTGTAGACACCTAAAAGGCAACTTTATTTTAAAATTTGAAGAATGAGTCATTTAGAGTTGGACACATTCTTAATCTTGTTGAAATGTTTTCGTCAGCTCATAGTATAAGTCAATTATTAATTCAGGCAGTAGATTAAGTGTGTTGTTTCTCATATGCCTATTGCCTAACATGAACAGCTTCTAATATTAAACTCTAATTTTTTTTATAACCAAATGGATTTTCACAGAAGCAAAGTGTATAATAGTTTCTTGTTACACACATAATTATGCATAAGATATACCCATTATATGTGTATGTGTCTACATATGTATGTATGTATTATACCTATTAGAGTTTATGGAGCTTGTGCCATAACAATATTTGTGTTGTTTTACATATGCAGGCATTTGAAGATGCCATAGTTGAGCTGGACACTTTAGGTGAAGACTCCTATAAAGATAGCACTTTGATTATGCAACTACTGAGGGACAATCTTACTCTTTGGACCTCCGATGCTCAGGTCAACCCCTCTCTCTCTCTCTCTCTCTCTTAAATAAGAAAAAAGAAGAACATGAAAGTCATAGCATGACTTGAGTGCAGCTAAACACGGCTAATAAACTGTCAATGATGGTAAAATAATTGGAATTTTTGTGCACCAAAAAAGACTACCATCAATAAGAGAAAAAAACAGATTTTGAGCAGTTTGTGTTGTGTTGTGATTGCCGGAGCAGGTGGATGAGCCTTAAAATGGCAAAGGAGGATGAAGAAAGAAGATTAAGATTAATGGTTGTGTCTATGGAGGTGGAGGTGGAGGTGGGCGTGAAATGTCATTGTTTCTTGTCAACATCATGTGTTTTCTTTTTAACAACAAAATTTGCATTTTTATAAAAAAATTCTCCTTCCTTTCCATATATCCACTATGCATTTTTAGCTATTCATCAATTTTAAGTAGAAGATAATGAAATGTGTAAGCACTAAACAAGAGTGTGTATTGCTAACTAAGTATCAAGAGGAAGAGAGTCGGTTATTTGGTTACATAGTTGTCTTATTTAATGTAATAGGTATAAACCAGTTTTACATCACCATCGAGCCTGCTTGGGTTTTCCCCTCTCTTGGCCAAAACTAGCTCCAAAACACACTTTCCTCCTCCGGCTCTTCTCCCCAGCTCATATACCTAGTTTTCAGTGTTCGTGCTACCGAACATCCCTCTATCCCTCTCTTTCCCACATAATCCCCTCACCCCAAAAAATGAGTTAAAACACACAATTGTGGTTACTCAAACCATAATGTGGTTACTCAAACCATAATGTGGTTATTGCAATTCTTTGGTTCTATATTGAATGACCCTTTATATAGTATAATGAGCACATGTAGAAGACTTGTTAGAGATCTTGAGTAGCTAATTGATTAAAGTGTTCACAAATGTCGTTTACATAACTTCAGCTATATGAATTATAGAGTTAAACCTTGTCATTAACGAAGAAAGTAAGTATAACAAAGGATTAAGCTTTTCTAAATTAAAGTTTAAAGAAGTTGAAGTATATAAGCAAACAATGTATAATTCCAATAATTTGAATTTAATATTCAATAAAATTATAAGTTGGTCTTTGGTTAAAATATATAACATTCCAATATGGATGTTTAAAATTTATCCGAATCCGAAATCCGGATGAAAAACCCAAAATTTCGAATCCAAATTTGGACACTTGTACATTCCAGGCATCTATATTAATAAAACAAAATAATTATTGCTAAATATCATTCTTACAATCATTTTGTCACGTATTATCTTTTCGTAATCATTTTGTCATATGTAAATATCATAACAAGTCAACCATTTATATAATAATATTAAATGCTAATGATGTTTTACATCTCCAAATTGTTAAAGAAATATTTAATAAACAAAAGAACATGTTTCTTTTTATAAAAAAACATAATTTTTTTGAAACAACTATTACAAATAATTTTTTAAAATTACAATGTTTAAAAATCAAGTTTAAAAAAACATTTTTTAAACAAAACATTTTTAAGTAAGAAATTTTAAAATTGCTATTGTTTTATTACTTGAGTCAGTTAGTTATACATATTTTCAATTATATCTTATCATAAATAATAGTTTTACAATTTATAAATATTGATTTGATGACATGAATGTTTTTCTTAAGATAAAAAGAAAATAAGAAAAAACTAAAGTTCAAAAAGGTGGTAGAGAAGGAAAAGAATGAAAACATGCGGTGTTTTTATAGGGTTACTGATAAAAATATATATAAGTGATATATTTTTTAATTACACAATTCAAGTACTGGACATGTAGTTTTATGTTTTTAGGTGACTAATTTGTGTTATTTTGTTTCTATGTCTTAGGCTTGAAGTTATAGTTTTGAAGATTAAAGTTGTGAAGTACTGGACTATTGATGACAAAAAGTATTTTGTTGAGGGGTTGTAGATGGAAATTAGCTGGAGTATAAAGACTTTATGGTGAACAGAATTTGGGTTAGATATCTTGGTTTTACCCATTCGTTCATTGCTTATCTTCTTCATCTTTTCATTCATTGAAACCCTACTTTTCAAAGCCATTAGTTGCAGATTGTCTAATTCACAGTAGCATCTTGCTACTAATGTTTTTCTAGTCTTTCATCTTGTTAGTCTTGAAGTCTTAATACTTCATCACAACAGATTCATGTTGATGTAGGGGTTTTAGTTTTCTTTCTTTGATATGTAAAATCATTTTGTGTTCGAGTTATGAGTTATTAATACCTATTTTATCATGGTATCAGAGCCGACGGCTCGTGATCTTGGGTTCAAAAACGACTTACGACTCTACTAGGGTTTTCAAATCATCGATTGTCGTCAGATCTGAGCTTAATCTCAGATTTGTTTCTTGAAGATAGCGATTCTGGAGTTTCGTACATTGACGAATGTATTCATTATGATCTGGAGGTTGCACGATATCATCTGATTATATTCGATGGCCCGTCACAAATTTTGGTGTTGTTGAAGATCGGTCTACCAGTTCTTATCGTGGCTCTATTTTAAATCGACATATTGTGTTTCATTTGGAACGAATCTCTCGAGTTCACCAAAGTGAAGGTTCTTGTCTAGTTCTCATCTCTCTTCCGCTGATTAACATCTCTATAAGTGGTTCTAGTTTTGTTCTTGGCTACTTGAAAGCACTGTAAGCGATTCTCTATTCTTTCTTTTAGTTTCCTGTATAACTCGACTAGCATAACTAATAGACATACTTTGGACCAGGTTAGGAGGGCTGGAATTGATTCTCTGTGTTGATTGTGGTTAGATTGGTCATATTTGTGCTATTTGCATAATCTGACACATTTGTTTGATACATTGTAATAAGTAACTTTTGGTTGATCTTGAGTCATGGCTGATGTTACAAGTCCTGTTAATAGCTCTAGGTCTAGTGAATCAAAACATACTATAAATGACACGTTAATAAGTAAACTTGATTTTGGTAATCCCTTGTATTTGCATCCGAGTGATACCAGTGTATTGTCAATAGTAAGTATAAAATTGAAAGGGACAGAAAATTATCAGGTTTGGGCTAACTCAATGGAACTAGCATTGAAGGTTAAAAATAAAATAGGATTTATCAATAGAAATTGTAAAAAACCTGAAAGTGATGATGTGCTAATTCAACAATGGGAAATATGTAATTCAGTGGTTTTGTCTTGGATACTTAATTCCATTTCTGAAGAGTTGTTTTAGGTCAATTTTTTTCACAAATTGCATCTGATGTTCGGGAAGAATTAAAAGAAACTTATTCAAAGTTAGATGGTTCAATCATATTTAGTTTACATCAAAAAATTTCAACAACTGTCTATAATGGAATGCCTGTATCAGATTATTATCACAAGTTGAATTCTATGTGGCGTCAATTTGATTCTTTAACTAATCTTCCCGTGTGTACTTGCAATGCATCTAAAAGTATAAGTAGATTTAATCAAAATATAAAGCTAATACAATTTTTAATGGGGTTAGATGAAGTTTATCAACCTTTGAGGTCAAATATTCTATCAAAAGATCCTCTACCCACTCTCAAAAGTGCATTTGCAATGATTTCTACTGAAGAATCACATAGGGGTCTTCATCAGGCTAAAACACAAGTAACTGCTTTTGTAACTAAACCAGTTGATAGTAAAAGAAAACATATTAAAGGTCCATTGCTTAGATGTACTAACTGTAATAAGTTAGGACATGCAGTTGAAAAGTGTTTTGAAATAATTGGATATCCACCAAATTTAAAAAAAAAAGAAATTGGTAAATAGAGGTTCAAATAACAATAGTAACAATGCTTTTGTTGATAAGTCTGGTGTAGGAAATCCATTTACGCCTGAGCAGGTTGCAAGGATTATGTCTTTGATTGGTGATAGTCAAACTGTTGAACCTGTTAACAGTAACATGTCGGGTAACCAGACTTTAAATTTAAAATGTTCAAGTAGCATTTTTAATGGTTTCAATTCAGCTAGTAATTTGTATGATAATTCAAGTTGTGGATGGATAATTGATTCAGGGGCAAATCAACATATGACTTTAAATGATAAAAACATGATTAATATTGTTGATGTTTCTGAACTAGAATTAAAAGTCGTACATCCTAATGGTACTGTTGCAAAGGTAACTAAAGTAGGGAACTTAAGGTTGAATAATAATGTTATGTTATATGATGTACTTGTTGTCCCTGAGTATCATGTCAACTTGTTGTCGTTGTCTGTGTACAAACTGGCTAGAAATAGTAAACAATATTGTTTCTTTAATGAGAAAAATTGTTTTGTTCAGGATTGTGCCCTAAAGAATGTGTTGATGACTGGTAATCAAAAGGATGGGTTGTATTTTTTTGATAATAACAATGGTAAGTTTGGTTCTATGTGTAATTTTGTGCATGGGAATAAAGAGTCAAGTAAATTGTGGCATTATAGGTTAGGTCATCCATCGAACCAGGTTTTAAATGTCTTAAAACATGATTTAAAATTAAAACATGACATAGTAAAACACCCGTGTGAGATTTGTCATAGGGCAAAATAAACTAGGAATTCATTTAGTTTGAGTGAACATAATGCTAAGGAGTTAGGAGAGTTGGTTCACTTAGATGTATGGGGCCCTTTAAGGTTACAAGTAGAGAAGGTTACATGTTCTTTCTAACCATTGTAGATGATTATAGTAGGGGAGTGTGGGTTTATTTGATGAAAAATAAAAGTGAAGTGTTGTATAACGTTCAATGTTTTTTAATCTAATTAAAACACAGTTTGGTAAAATAATAAAGTGTTTTAGATCAGATAATGGAACGGAATTTTTAAATAATGAAATGAGTTGTTTTATGAAAAATAATAGAATTATTCATCAAACTTCATGTGTGTACACTCCCCAACAAAATGGAGTTAATGAAATGAGTTGTTTTATGAAAAATAATAGAATTATTCATCAAACTTCATGTGTGTACACTCCCCAACAATATGGAGTTGTAGAAAGAAAACATAGGCATACGTTAAATGTGGCCAAGTCCTTATTGTTTCAAGGAGGTTTACCTCTCTTTATGTGGATAGAATGTATATTGACATCAGTTTATCTGATTAACATTCGTCGGTTCTAGCTGGAAAATCTCCTTATGAGATAATGTTTAGTAAAAAACCTTCTCTAGCAGGTGAGGGTAGTGGAGGTCAATCATCTATTGGGACTGATGATCTAGATAGAGAGGTAGATCACACTACAACACCTGTAACTGAAGGTGAGGGTAGTGGAGTTCGATCATCTATTGAGACTAATGGTCTAGATAGAGAGATAGATCACACTGCAACACCGATTGAAAAGACACGCACTCCTGAGGGTGATTTAATGCAACAAAATGAGGCTGAACCGATAAGGAGATCTGCTAGACCTGTTAAATTTCCTAAAAAGTTTAATGAGTATGTCGTAGAAGGAAAGGTAAAATATGGGGTAGAGAAGGTAGTCAACTATTCGAATTTAAATACTGAAAATTTTGGTTTTGTGTCAGAGTTAAATAAGAGTTTTGAACCTCAATCATATGATGATGCTTGTAAAAATCCGAATTGGGTTACAACCATGAATGAAGAGATGGAAACACTTCTTAGGAATAAAACTTGGGTAGTTACTTGTTTGCCAAAAGGTCGAAAGCCTATAGGTTGTAGGTGGATTTATAAAATAAAGTATAAGTCTAATGGTAAAATAGAAAGATGTAAGGCAAGGTTGGTAGCAAAGGGGTATAACCAACGGGGAGGGTTGGATTTCGATGAGACATTTGCTCCTATAATAAAAATGGTAACTGTTAGATGTCTTATAACTTTAGTTGTTAAAAATAGTTGGAATTTGTATCAATTAGATGTAAATAATGCATTTTTGTATGGTGAACTAAACGAAGATGTTTATATGAAATTACCTGAAGGGTATTATGCTGATGCTGGTTCTGGTCAAGTTTGTAAGTTGTTAAAATCGTTATATGGCTTAAAACAGGCTCCACGAAAGTGGAACGAAAAACTAACCCAAGTTCTTTTAGAAATAGGTTTTGAACAAAGTAAAAATGATTTTTCTTTGTTTGTTATGTGTAATAAAGGTGTATTAGTTTTTTTGTTGGTTTATGTGGATGATATTGTATTAACGGGTAATAATGAATCAGAATTTTTGAAGATTAAAAAGAAATTAAGTGAATTTTTTTTAATTAAGGATCTAGGTAAGTTAAAATATTTTCTTGGTATTGAAGTTTTAGAATCTGAAAAAGGGATATGTTTATCACAAAGGAAATATTGTTTAGAGCTATTACATGAATATGGATTGTTGGGTTGTAATCTGTCAACAACCCACTTGAACAAAATGTGTGATAACTGATTTACAGAATTCTAATAAAGATGATTTTAAACTTCAAATGTTACGTTATATCAAAAATTGATAGGAAAACTTATTTATCTTACACTTACTAGACCTGATATTTCGTATGCTGTACATAGTCTTAGTCAATTTATGCATAAACCGTTAAATTCACACTTACAAGTTGCGTTAAGGTTGCCGCGGTATTTGAAGCTTTCTCTAGGTAAGGGTATTTTGTTTTCTAAATAAGATAGTCTTGAATTACGCGGGTATGTCAACTCTGATTGGGGTTGTTGTTTAGCAACCCGTAGATGTGTGACTGGTTATTGAGTTTATTTGGGTGGTTCATTAGTTTCTTGGAAAAGCAAGAAACAAGGTTTTGTTTCGAAATCTTCCGCTGAAGCAGAATTTAGGGCAATGAACATGGCAGCATGTGAAATTATTTGGATATTAAAAATTTTGGAAGATTTAAAACTTTCATATTCATTACCGGTACAACTGTTTTGTGACATTAAATCTGCAATTTTAATATCTTCAAACCCAGTTTTTCATGATCGAACGAAACATTTTGAAATTGACTTGTATTTTCTTAGAGAAAAGGTTGCTGCAGGTGTTTTTAAAATTTTTAAAATTGATACTAATGAACAACCAGCTGATATATTTACAAAAAGTTTAGGAGTAACACAACATAATGCTTTAAATGAAAAACTATGCTTGTTTGATATGTTTGGCACTTGAATTGACGGGGGGTGATAAATATATATACATATATATATAAGTAATATATTTCTTAATTACACAATTCAAGTACTGGACATGTAGTTTTATGTTTTTAGGTGACTAATTTGTGTTATTTTGTTTTTATGTCTTAGGCTTGAAGTTATAGTCTTGAAGATTAAAGTTGTGAAGTACTGGACTATTGATGACAAGAAGTATTTTGTTGAGGGGCTGTAGATGGAAATTAACTGGAGTATAAAGGTTTTATGGTGAACAGAATTTGGGTTAGATGTCTTGGTTTTACCCATTGGTTCATTGCTTATCTTCTTTATCTTTTCATTCATTGAAACTCTACTTTTCATAGCCATTAGTTGCAAATTGTCTAATTCATAGTAGCATCTTGCTACTAATGTTTTTCTAGTCTTTCGTTTTGTTAGTCTTGAAGTCTTAATACTTCATCACAACAGATTCATGTTGATTTAGGGGTTTTAGTTTTCGATCTGTAAAATCATTTTGCGTTCGAGTTATGAGTTGTTCATACCTGTTTCATCAGTTACAACATTTAATGGAGACCCAAATGAACTCTAAACAGTAAACACAACCGCAATCCTAAAACCTCACCAATCTGACATGTCACCAAATACCCTTCATAAAAGCATTTTCTGATTCTCGTACTAGAGGGTGATAATAAGGGTACTTCCTTTCATTATGCCTTAAGGATGTCTGTTTGTGATGTGCATATTAGATCTAGATTATTGGTCACATCAGAGCTTGAGTTTCCCATCCTGTGAAGACACACATCATCATCTTGATCAATACTCAATAGAGGAATCGCTTTACACGTATAATATATAAATATATTAACTAAGAATAAGGTTGATATGAATATGGCCACCCACCACGTAAGACAGTTTATATATCAGGCTTCTCTTCCTTGTTTTGACATGAAAATGCTAAGAAAAGAGAAGGATAAAAACAGTTGAGTTAACAAATAACATGATCAAAAGGAGGATAAGACATAGACAACTTTAATATTTGCCATCGTGACAAACTGAAGGAAACGTAAATGACAAACTTATTTGATGCAATGACTTTATATATAAAACCAAATTATAGAATTACATGATGGTTTATACTAAGCTAATCATTTTTTTATTATAAAACTAGTGATTTTAGTGTCACTATTTTATTTTAGTTAACAAACCTTTGGCTAAAAACCAAAGGAAAACTTGGTAAACTTCGATACAAGCTAGGAGGTGGGGGCATGCACATTCGTCAATAATCAAATTCTAACATCAACGAATCTCAAAGCTTCCAAGGGACAACATCTCCGTAATGACTTTTAAGGAGCAGTGCCCCTCATAACGTCCACTAGATCAAGTCTTAGGGGTTGTTTGGCAGCATCTAAATCAGGCTAGTAATGGTTTGGATGTTTAAATAGTTCAGCATTTAATGGTTTAGACTGTTTGTTTAGCGAGAAAATGTTTAAATGGTTCAGACATTTGCCTCTAAATGGTTAAGCATTATACTAATACTGAATGGTTAAGAGGTCTAATGCTGAATGGTTAAGACCTTTTATCTGAATTGGTAAGAGATTTGCCTTTAAGTTGTTAAGCGATATACTAACTCTTAATATTCAAACCTCTTAATGATTCAGCAATTAATTATTTAGAAATTATCAAACATCCCCTTAATAGAGATCTTGCTACCATGTCATTCAGCGGACCTCACATCAGACGAAAGTTTGATTTCACACTTGAATGTTTAAAAAGTGCTTTTGATCTAACCTGTTGATTGATCCTTAGTAGTACTTCTTTATCAGCACGAATGATTAACAATAATTATACTATTAGAAAGAACTACATACAACCTACATAATAATTATACTATTAGAAAGAACTACATAACAACCTACATTTGGGAAGCTAATAGCAATGTTACGATCAACACTAAACGGGTGATGAGCAACAACTGCACTATCAACACTAATTAGTGAAGAACAATGATCGAACAATCAATAGCAACAGTTTAATAATAAAAATAGGTGTTCAACCTTAATTAATTTACTCTTGATAGAAGTCGATCATCAGCCGTAACTAATTTAATGCTGATAGAGTTCTTGCTGATCATATTTGAATTAACTGCCAACTAATTTAACCATCAACAAACACTCTTTCATGAAGTAATGTGTAGTTTCAACTAAAGACTGTGATGGTTCTCTAGCTATAAAACATAAGTCTTTGGTGTATTTAGAAGTTTCAAAATAAAAACACACATTCTCGTCATTGAATCTTTTTAAATTATCCATTTGAGTTTTGCAAATTACTTCAATTTGATTATGATTGAGGATTGCAAATTATGAAACCTACAATACATTGATGGTATAGACAATGGTTTATTGGACAATATATACTTGAGATATTCTAAATGCTGGTTTCTCTATGTGCTGATCAATCATACAAAGATTAGATGGTTTGTGTAGTAAATCTTCGATGACACGGGTACGTGTTAGATGGTCTAGATATTATTCAAGCCTAATAGTTCCAATCCACATAGTGGCTACCTCTTTAACGAATAAGAAGTATAAGTAGACCATGGTTACAAGTCTGTGTTGGGTACAAATATTATTTGATCATAGTCTAAAATTAAGGTATAATACTAAACTTAAACATTAGAACAATAGGAGTAGTATTAACAAATATCTTCCTACTCTAATAAAATGCTAAATTGAGGTGCCACGTGTCAGCACCATATTTATTCTTATCAAACTTTTCCCACTTCTTTCTCCTATTAAATAACTACATTAATTACTAATAATATTATTTATTTTTACATTATAATTAGTTTTTTAATATATTAAGAAAGATAACATTTTATTAATGTTATTTATACAGAAATAGTTTTTTTATAAAAAGAACTTTTTTTCTAAAAACTAAAATATTTTTATGTAATATTTTAACTTTGGTTTTTCTAAAGTAATTTTTAAGAAAATAAAAATAATTAAAATAGGGAGTGATACTAAGGACAATTGTAAATATAAAATATTTTTAAATCGTTATTTTGAAACAAAATATTTAATTTATCTTTGAAAATATAAAAGAAAAATTAAAAATTTCATATTATTATTTTTTACTTATAGTTATTATATATACATAATTACAATGATATCATGTCTTAGTATATCGTTTTATAATTAATAATTTTTTATTTTATTGAATAAGTTATTTGTACAACCCGTGTAATACACAAGTTTACTAAAAATAATGGTTTTATAATATACTACTAAAACTAGGGTAGTAATGTATGTGTAACACATGTTGAATAAGAAATTTTCAAGTAGTTAGTAAGAAAATATTTTCATTCTCGAACAAATGAAGTTCTTAATGTGATTTTGAAGTGATGATTCTATAATATAATTGTTTTGAAGATACCATATATGTCTAGAAATAAAATGTATTACATATAATGAAAAAGAAAATTTAAATTATAAAAAATAATAAACATGTTAATTTTAAATGTAAAATTTTAAGGGTAGGGTTATAATAAAAAAGATGTTTAATCTAAAAAGTTTAAAAAGAATTGTGGGATTTGATACGTGTTATTCTATTGTTTTAAAAAGAATAACATATTAGTAATTCTGTCAAATACATTAGCTAATTGTGTCTTATACGTTCATTATGTCAAATATCATTTCATTGTGTCACATATATTACACCAATTGTTATGTATATTAATAGTTATGTTTTACGTTTTATATCATTTTGTATTATTTTTATCATTGTTTTTATAGATTATAAACTTGTTATCTATTATTGTGTTTTACAACTAGAAGATATAATGATATATTTTCACCAATCTATTTTTCAAAACTTATAGGTGTTGAAGATAACATAATATGTTATTTTTATCATTATTTTTAATAAATTATATAAACTTGTTGTTATTAATCATTGTATTTTACCATTAGAAGTACACAATAATATTATTTCACCAATGTATTTTTCAAAACTCATAGTATTTAATATAACACAATAACGATTGAAAGACACAATGAGACATTGTGCTAGCTATTTTGTCATTGTTTTTAATGTGTCATATTAATTAGTTATTAATTTATTATTGTATTTTACATATTAGAGATAAACAATAATGCTATTCCGTTATTATTATTATTATTATTACATTATTATTATTATTATTATTATTATTATTATTATTATTTTACATTCATCATTTAATAAAAAACAAAATAGTACACAAATTAACATAATAACTAAAAAAAGACACAACGACAAGCACTAAAGACACAATGCTGAAATATGAGCTTAAAAACATATTTTTTTCATATCTTTATATATATATATATATATATATATCACTTTTTAGTTTTACAATCCTTTCTATTTGAACCCTTCCCATATTTTAAATAAGTAAACAACTAAAATATTTTTTGCATATGATAGAGCTATTAAAAACAACAATATCATATAATTGTGACATGACCACGAAGCCTTCTGGCCTAGTGGTAGCCCCCGACTACTTAAATGGGAGTTCATGGGTTCCTCGTCTAGACCAATATGCTTCGAGTAAGCCATAGTGTTATTTTAGTTGGTGGTTTTTTTTCTGAGCAGGATGAGTCGGATCATCAGGTTATATATTGTGGATGGAAAGGGATTTGTTTGTCGGAGTAATCCCGAGTAACAAGGTGTAAACTGTTAAAAAAACATAAATGTGACATTTAACACAATTATTTATTATTAAGTATAAACATAATAATGATAATTCCTTATATTAAATAATAACATTTCCTTTTGTTGTACTTTAAATTGTATCTATAATTTAGTGGTTAGATCCAACTCCATATAGAATATTTTATTCATTGTCTTTAATTTCATTTTTAGCATCACTAATATCTTCTTGACTTATTCATCTTACTAGAAGTGAAAGCAGTTCAGCTAAATCCATACACAACAAAACATACCTGGCTCTTACAAAAGAAAAACATAAGATGCATCGAATTTCATACTATTAAATATGTTCATATTTTCCAAACACTAACTTCACATGAAACACAACAATCCAGCATTTCATTTTTCTATCTTGTCTATTAACTCATGTGAGGCCATCATTGACTAACCAACCTAAAATGATAACTATTTGACGGTGATTTGTTAAACACTAACTATTAAAATTTTAATGCTGGTTTAATAATATCAAATAAAATTTTATTGTAAAAAAGTTGTGGATACTAGGACAGTTCAAAATTATAAATTGACAACCCAGATTTTTATACGGGTCGTAAGCCGCAAACACATTGTATAGGGGGGTCGTATAGCCCTATATGGGTACATCCCTCTGACGACCCCCCTGAATTTTTCTTTGTAGTTAGTGTCAAATTCTGCTATATGCACGTATAACCTTAAATGTGTCGTATAAGCTATATGGGGCATATAGCTCTATTTTTCTCGTTTTCAATGTTTTCGACCTTATATGACGAATATGATGTCATACGAGGTGCATAGGGGAGGTGTAGATTTATAATATGGGGTGTATCAATATTAGGAAAAAAAACTATTGATTTGATAAGTTAAGACGAGATGCAACAAGTAAAAATACATGTGGTGTGTTTAGCACATGTTCATGTAATGTCACGTATCACTCATCTAAATACGTTCACTTTTTGTTTAATTTATATGATTATCATTTTTACTAGAGATAACATTTCTTTTTATTTATATATTTCATATTGTTTATTGTTGATTTTATAGTTGAATCCTAAGTAGGGTTGTGTATGGTTCGTTATCCAACATGACCAGACCGGAAACCGGAAACCGGAAACCGGAAAAGGCTTTAAGTGTAGACCAAAGACTATCCGGTAGGGGTTTGGTCGTTTTTGTTCGGTCGGTTTTGGTTCGACGTGATTTGGTGGTCGGGCTAGATGTCTGTTAGGGCCAACTAGATTTAAGTGTTGGGCTTCGAATTTGTTTCGGGTAGATTATGGTTTTGGGCCTTGGGCTGTAAACTGAAGTCCAAGTTCCAATAGAACATGTAAGTAGATAATTCCAATATTCCAAATTTAAATTTTTGGGGCTTAACAATTTATGGTTTCAAAGTTGGTTTGAACTTTAGATAAGTAAGAATCAATAAAAAACTAAATAAGTCCAATATATATTTAAAAGCCATAAGATTTATATTTCTCAAACCGTCAACCATCGGCAAATTTTCATTCTGAAGAGTATTAATAAGAGTTAATTTCAATTTTGCTATTTTAGTTTAACAAAAATAGTAATTTTTTTTTAAAGTTTAAAAATAATAATTTCAGTCCAAAAGTGCTATTACTTTATGTTTAAGATGAAATAAATAAAACTTTTGAATTTAAATTAAAACAACTTATTAAATTTTTAAAATTAAATTGATGTCTTAAATTTTTTTTAAAAATAATTATTTTTGTCAAGAGGTAAAACCAAATATAACTTTATTAAGAAAATAGAATAACAACCCCTAACCCCACCTTAAAAAAACAAAACAAAAAAATTAATAATAGAAAATTAAAGGTAAACCTTTAAAAGGAAGGAAGCCTTTTACCTTTTATATGTTTTTGTAGCTAAGTTGAGAATCTTTGAATATGAAAGTGCACATTTGACCACATTTTTAACAATTTTGACCATCTAATTGGTACCCCAATGGGACAAAAGCCCTTTAAAAGGAAACCTTTCGTCCCTTACCAAACCCCTTTTTGTGGTCCCACACCTTTCATGATTCCCAAAGTACATACAAAACAACTAAATAGTAAATACTAGTAGTACATGCATAAAAAAGATTTAAGATTGAGATCTCCTATGCTTAACACAACAATGTTTTCTAGTAGTATGTTTTGTGGGTATAAAATGAATGATCCATTTTTGCCTTATAAAAAGGGTATAAAAGATGATAGGATGTACTTCTATATTGCTAAGTTTGTATCGAGGTTTTGTTAATTTTATATGAGTTTTCAAATAGTCGTTTTTATATTAAAACATAATTTTTTTTGAAAGACCTATTTTCACTAATCTTGTTAAGTTATTCGACTAGATCTTGGTTATGGAAGAAACATAGGCTAAACGACATGTGGCTTTATGTCTCTACATAATCATTGGATTGAATCAAAATTGTAAAGTTTTTTTTTTTTAACATACTTTAATTTAATTTCTCTTTAATAATATATTGTTGTTTATAAAAAAAAAAAACAAATTAACCTAAATAAGTTACAAATAATTAATTAATGCACAAATTAGCTGGTAATTAAAATTGATGTATATTCTTTCTTTATACCAAACTTAATGTGAAGTTAATACTTAATAATTTAATTATACTAAAAATCATGCTACCGTGTATCTATTACTTTTAGTATGATATAATTTTGAATATATCACGTAGTTATATAAAAAAACTTGCTTCGTTGCACATGCCTTTAGTTTGAAACTTTGAGTGGTCTAATAAGCTAGTGATTAATACTTAAGAACATGAATTATTTATTTAAAAGCAGCCAAAAAATACTAGTAATAATCTATTGATTAGGGCTTTGTTTTAGTTTAATAGGTGTTGATCTCAAGGTCTTAATTGTTTTATCAGCCTCTTTTTTATTCTTTTTGTACAAATAATTAATGGTCTTATGTGTATGTCAAAACCATTACGTTCACATAGCAATTCATTTTAATCATTCTGTCTAATTTTTGTATTTGGTAATTACACTTTATTTTGAAAAGTTACTTTGATGATTATAACAGTCAAACTAGTTAAATTGCCTTTTACTAAAAGCATCTTACCTAAGTCTTCGTGTCGATTTGGTATTTAACTTTTCCATAAAGTTTTTCTCTAAAAATATTCTACATATGCATATATACATAAATTGCATGCATGTGTTTCAGTGTATGTATTCATAATGCTGAGTACAAGAATTTGACTTGTTTCATTATGAATATGAATTATATTCAAAACATCTTCATACTTATCATATATACTTGTTTCATGAAACTTTTTAAAATTTTAATGTGTTGCTATTAGAGATATTTACGTATTAATAATGGGAAGAAATAAGTAGCACTAATGATATACTATTGTCAGTGTTCATCAACACAAAAAAACTCGTATTAACAAAAAAAATGAAACAAACAAAAAGTAACGTAAAAACGTTGAATCATGCAGGTGAAAGTAAAACATTTAAAACAAAAAGTAAGCCGATCTAGGACCAACATCTTGCGACGGTGCCGCTAAATAGAGAAAAAATAAGTGTAAAAACGTTAAATTGCACACACACATGCGGGTGAACCGGTTTGGCCAAAAAAACCAGAACTGGTTTGAGGCCCAAACCGGTTCGAAACCGGCCCGAACCTCCGGTTCCCCTCCGGGTTCCACTTTTGAAAATTCAAACCGGTTTTGGAACCGAACCGGTTTTTCAACCTAGTTTTCAACCAGTTTTAAACCCGGTTTTAAAACCGGTTACCGTTGGGTAACGACTATATAGTCGTTTGTACCATTTTCTGACCGTTTTTTGGATTTTTTTTACCATTATACCCCCACTAGGTTGGTAAATATATGTATTTGATGTTTTGCTTGAAAGATTATTTGGATCCCATGAAAAGAGTACAAGACAAATGTTCACTTGAAGGAGAACTGGAATACGAAGCAGAATTATATGAGGATGAGGTAGAGAGCGGATTGACACTAAGAATGACTGATGATGAAGCGGCATATGATGACTATCTTCGTAACAGTTCCGGTTCTGGTGGTAAGGAATAAACGTACAAGTATAATACGAACAAAGAAACGACTATGTTAAATGTTTAGTTTTAAAAATATTATAAATGTTTTATATACTTTACCCTTGTATGTTTTTTAGTTTTTATAAATGTTTAGTTTTAAAGATTTTTAGTTACCCTTGTATGTTTTTTAAATTTTATAAATATTTTATATATTATTTAAATGTTTAAATTGTTTAATTGTTTATAAATGTTATAAATTGTTTAAATGTTTAAATTGTTTATAAATGTTTATAAATTGTATATATATGTTTATAAATGTTTTAAATTGTTTAAATATTTAAATTGTTTAAATGTTTTAAATGTTTATAAATGTTATAAATTGTTTAAATTATGTAAATTGTTTTATGTTTTAAATGTTTTAATAAAAAGTTTAAAATTTTCTTTGAATATAACAAAAATCCAAATAAAAAAACCGGTTTGGGCCAAACCGGTTTGGCCCGAACCGGTTTGATAAGGTTGGGTTTTTTGGGTTTGGAACCGGTTCCAACCCGAACCGGTTTGGGGCCAAACCGGTTTTGACCGAATTTGACCAAATCGTTTGGAACCCGAACTGATTTGGGCCCCCAACCCGGTTTGTACATATCTACATGCGAGGTGTGAACTCTCAAATTTTAGAGGAAACGTGAAATATATATTTTTTAAAATATGAAAAGTATAGGGGACCAAAGTTGAAATAAAAATATTAGGGCTAAATTGTAAAAAATGTAAAAACATTGAGTTAAAATAAAAAAAGTTAAAGATTAAAAAACAACACGCGGATACAATTCACTAAACCCATGAT